>PVKM010018918.1:0-24648 GCA_004027735.1 Carollia perspicillata | reverse complement strand
AACATGATCACCTGTACTCTATAAACCATGAACAGCTGTGCATTTCTGCAGTTCGATGCGTACACATATGAACAAAACAATAAAGCTTTTTAAAAGCTTTAAATTAGCTTTTAAATACAGGAACCATTTTTACAATTTTATGTATTGATATGAAACAAAACCAGTTAAAAACTGGGTAATTATATAGATTATATAGAGAAGTATACGAGTAATATGTAAACCATTATGTTAAAGAAAAGAGGTGATAGTCAACTATTTAACAACTAGTACAGCATGGGTGCATAAACCAGTCAGAATGGAAATCTGAACCACTTAAAGGCTGGTCATGAACAGCCAGCATTCAGCCAATATACCAAATGAACACCTAAGAGCTGTATTTACCAAGACATATCTTTATATGACATCACCCTGTAAAATCAATTAACTCAAAACAGTGAGAATTTCAGGAAAATGAAGGCATAACAAGTCCACTACTACACACTCTTAATTACACATGTTACCTGAAGATAGTAAAAGACAGACTCAAAGGACTTGTATGTGAAAATACATTAGATGTAACCTGAAAACAGGTCACATTTAAACCTGAGTCTATTTTGTACCTTTCCTAAAAATATAGAGGTACAACGATGCTATATGTAAGCCATTTATCAGTAGCCTTGCAACCATCTTTCTTTCTTGGGGAATTGACTATAAATAAAGAATAAGACTTTGCTATATTAATCAAAAATGTTGGCAGTTCTCTATTCCCATTTCAAGTTAAAATACTTACAGATGATTGACCATACAGGAAAAAGAGCAGAAATATCACAACGCAGCTACTCTGAGGGAATAACGAAGAAGCTGTTGCAATGACTGCCATAAGAATGGACATTAGAAAAATCAAACTTGTATAGAGAAGAACCCAGGAGAGCCTAAAATGGGAATGCAAATACATTTACAGTTAAAAGCATAGGTTTTAAAAGTTAAAAACAAATCACATTAAATAAAATTTCATCTTTATTTCAGCCACATTATCTTTAAAATTAAGTCAATCTATTCATTTGTTTGTTCTTTTATTGAAAATCAATGCTCTTAGAAGTAGTTAAAATACAGTAGTAGTTAAGTTATATTCCGATACATATATGAAATGGTGATTATCTTTGCAAGAGTCAAAAAGCAAATTAATAACAATTCATGATTAACTTTAATATTTCAAAAGTTCAATCACACAAAACATTTCTGATTTTCTTAAAATACGAGAGTCACTAACAATTTTCTTTATGGTATGTGCTACAATAAAACCTCTGATAACTTATGGCAGTTTAAACAATGAATACTACCTTACCAATCAACAACATAATTACCACATATTTACACATCAAATCAAGATCAACAATCGGTTCACCATATTTGCTCAAAAATTCTCCTTCAATTAGAGCTCAATGGAATTTCTACAGCATTCACTTTCATTTTATCTTTATTGTTCAAGTTAGTAGATCAAGATATAATGTAGGCTGTCATAAAAATCACTGAAACAGGGATAAAGGATATCTAAATTGCCAAAACTGAATGCATTATTCTACAGGGATAAAACTGAGGCACTGAAAGACTGATTCGCCTACATTCTTCCAGCTACTGTTTCCTTACAAAGTGCTTTAATAATCCAATGCATCTTAAAAACCAATCACTACTAAAATGACAGGAGAAAAAAAGGAACAAAGAAAATGTGTTATACACAACAATCCCATTAGGTAAAGCGTTATAATTAACTGTTGCACTTGGCTAAATGGAGTACCATTTTGTAAAATGGACTATAATGCCAACTCACATGCTTATTAACTTTTCTCCCAAAACACATTAATTTTTCTCCCTAAATAAGGTCAAGATAAATCTTCTTACAACATATTGGGGAAAGTAAGGAAAACAGGCCTAGAATTACTAACAAAAAATCCATGTCTCTATAAAATTATCATGGTATAGAAAATCACTCGCTTGTAAAAAATTTTTCTTCATTTGTTTTTTTTAAAATTATTTGTATATTTTCATCTTAATTCACACAAATAACTTTTTTTTCTCAGGGAAAAAAGCCTATAAACTACATATACAAACTTCAGTCATTTCAACTAAATTTTTAATAACATGTATATACTATGATACTGGGGGAGGACTTTACCAGGCAATTAATTTCTAGCTTTGCAAGACCTCATATATTCTATGCACTGTAAAATACCCGGAAATACATGGTGCACACTTCATCTGTGCGAACAAAATGTGAAATAAAATTAAACATGTCGTGTTACCATACATCCCAAATCTCAATTTTCTTATGTTAAAACAGGCCGATCAATTGCTGAACCTTGTTAAATAGTCTCAAATTTTAAGACAAAGACAATCATTGTAAGAAAACAGGATCAGTACCCCTCTTACCAAGCCAGGTGAATAACAAAATTAAAATTCTGAATATTTGTATATTTAACATGATTATTAATCATACTGAATAAACTTTTAATAACATACCAAAAGGCAGTGTCATGAAGTCCCATTATCTTTAAAAATTCTTTTAACTTTTTCTCTTTTTCTGCCACGATATGAATTGCCAAAAAGTATCCAAAGGGTGAAAATGCTATTATTAAGTATATTAAAATTACCCCTCGTGGAAAGGTATCTATTTCTACAATAGCATCTTCTCCCATAATAACAGCTTTAGTTGACTCCAGCTCCTTCCACAGAGAAACATTGGTCTTCAACTATAATTGAAAAACGGTAAATACATTCAATTAATTTTGTTCTGATGACAGTCCTTAACAAAGTGGAAATACACACAAAAATATAGTCAATAACCTAGTACAAACACAATCCTCAAGAAGCTATACACCTGAAATAAAACAATTGACCCCAATATCACAATAGAGTAGAATATTGACTTTATTTATTCTGGAAACAGACCATCAAGTTTAAAGTCTAAAGTTGGGAAGTAGACAAGTTTTGATAAAATAATTTGTCAAAGAAAATAAAATTCCACAATCATTATTTTAAGCATGCAATTATTTAGGTATATTAACAAAAATACGCATTTATAAAATTGAGAAATTAAAGAATGACTATTAGTACCATGAAAGAATGACTTTCATTAAAAATGTTCACTTAAACAAGTATTTTTTAAAAAGTATACAGTATGCCCTTCTTTAAGTTATTTTTATTCAAGGGGAAACACCTGCAAATATAGATCTTTCATTAAGATTGCCTACAGTCAACCCAGGTAAAATAATACAGATATGTAGAATGCTGAATCATATACTTAGAAACCATCCAATAAATGTGGGTTTAAAAAAATATTAAAACAGAAACTATCACTTCTTCCTTATCCTTTTTTTCTTAAAGGAGTTGTAATAAGTTATGTAGTTTATACATTTGACAGCAGTCAAACTAAATCCTGTTGTAAAGACATAAGGCTTAACTGTTAAAACACGGTTTGGCTTTATTTTTCTTCCTTTATCATATTTACCTGTATAATGGCAGCATCTATGGATGCTTGTAAAATTGTGAATCCTGAGGACCAGTACTGAGCAGCCTCACACGATACTGAACAGCCGGCTATGGGGGGCAAATGTGAGACATAAGATTTTGCAAGACTTGCAAATTCCACTTTTTTAAAGATAACTTACGGAGGCTTACCAAAGTAATACGATCACTCAATCTATACAGGACCAAAGAAAATAAGCAATTATCTTTCGAAGACAAATAATATCACCCTCCTAATTGATTATTTGAAACTTCTGAAATGCGCTGACATGTGTTGGGATAATGAATGGTAAATGAAAACAAATGGGAAGAAATTAATTGAAAGAACTGACTTATCTAAAATAAGTCACTTTTCTGTTTTAGCATAGGTTATTCTACAATGACAGCTTCAAAGCATTTCCAGATGCAAAGACAAGTCTGGGTTAAGAAAAAAAATTCTCTAAGGGAAAAATTCAGTAGTTGGCATAGTGACTTCAACATTGCTCAACAAATGTTTACTGTTAGTAACATCTCTTCATAAGTTTAAGCATTGAAGGCTAATTTCCATGTTCCAAACGTAAAACTAATAAAGTTTGCTGGTGGAAAACTTTGAAATTTTAGATACGTAATATACCATTTCTGAAAAACGGTATGATAGGGAAAAATACAGATTTATAAAGTGATACATTTCAAGATATATTTTCATTGTTACTGTAATCATATAAATGTATTAAATGAAAATGGATGTTACATAAATTGTTATATATGCAGATGTAGATAGGTAGTTATTTGCGTATATTTATATTTTTATGCTACACTTGACAGTTTTCTTATCTGAAAAAGTATATTTGAAAAATGCCAATGCTGGACCCCATTAAAATGTTGCATATGAACCAAGAGCAGCAGAAACATGCATTTAATTGATTTTCAATTACTTTTTAGAGCTATTTACCTCTTGAATCCATATAAATTGAAGTTACTGGTATCATATCAGGAAAAAAACGGAGTTCGTAGGACATGAAGTCTTTGAAAATCACACCTACAAAGTTGTTGCTCTTAAAAAGGCTGGATGCCAGCAACTCCTTTTCACTTGTATATTCTTCAGTAATTATGACTATAAAATAGTATAACAATATGGTTAACTCACAAATTAAAACAGTTTTACCTAATACAATAGACCAAATTTACCATTGTATTTGATACATGTAATATTTTATCAACATTTATTCTATGCTCTAGCTTCTTAGAGAATGAAGAGCCCTTCTAAAAATATTAAAAAAAAGTAAATTTTACACGCTATTTAACTGTCATTTAATTACACAAATTATGTCAGTGTAATACATGTTATTAGTATAAGAGTACATACTTCATATGTAATGAGCAGTTCACTTACCTATCTCCAAGTAGATCCATACAAATAACTCCTTGATAAATGAGTGGATATTTTATTTTCAAATATTTTTAATTGTATTTTTTCCCATTAGCATCTATCCCCCCCATACCCCCTCCCACCTCTACTTACCTGCCTCCCTCTCCGCCATCCCACAATCACCGCACTGTTGTCCTCAGCCACGAGTTCTTTTTGTTTTCCTTTTTGCTGGATCCCTCCACCCCCCCACCCCCTCACCCAAAGCTTTCCATCTGCTCTCTATGATTCTGTCCCTATTTTGCTTGTTAGTTCAGTTTGTTCATTAAATTCCACATATGAGTAAAATCATATGGTACTTGTGTTTCTCTGACTGGCTTATCGAATATCTTTTCTTATGAAGAAAATTCCATAATCCTTCTCAGATACTAAATACGTATCTTAGTAACTATGATACCATCCTTCTTTGAGTAAAAATTGCCACTTAAACCCAATATTGCTTGCTCTTTTCTTGGAAGACACATGAAGAATATACCATAGTCATCATTCAGCTCCTTTCACATCAGATAACCCTAATGTTCAAATATTTTCTCGAGATTTTATTTATAAGAAACTAGTTTTATGTACAGAGCTTCAGAACACGTGGTGAAATAGAAAGAACATAGGATCAGTGTGTGACTTTATTACTTATCAGCTGTGTGAGCGCAGGTAAACAATTCTCTAAACTTGAGTATCCCGTCCACAATATCTAAGTGACCACACTGGGATGTTCATATGAAATGTAGCCACAAATATGAAAATGCCTTGTCCATCATAAAGCATTACTTAAATGTTAAATTGTGACTTTCTAGACTTTTAAGGTAGACATGCAACTTCAGGACTGATTTGGATGAAAAGGGTGTTAAGTTCCACATCCGCTCAGTCACGTTACCTTGTATGTGTGTGCAACCCACTTTTGGATAGTTCTGTTATTAAACAGAGAATTTCTAAAAGACCTATATATGTTGCTACTATTTTGTCACTTAAATCGATACACGTTGAACTGAATTTCTTTGGTGTGTATGTTTCCTTCTACTTAGACTTACCAATGAATTTTGTTCTCAACATTTCTGATCAGCTTTTGAGCCGGTATGCCAAATTCTTATAGTTATCCATGCTACTTGTGCTTAATATGATAAACCAACAAACATGTTATAGACCAGTAAGATATGTGTTTGATAAAAAATATTAAGTATCAATAAGCAAAAAAGAAATCAATGGGGGAAAGGCTGTTTGACTCCTGACTGTGTAAACATCTCCTATTCAAGGACACACTATCCAATAATGTGATAACATATACCAGAAGTTAATTATAACTATCCTATACAAGACACGTTCATCTGTTATTTTCCACAACTGAGCATTTCATTAAATCAATCACCACAGTATGAATATTTCTGTCATTTTCTCCAGTTCCCGCCTTAAGTTCTTTCTCAAGCCTCTTTAGACCCATTAGTACCTCACTGATTACACTGTTTTCTCGTCCATTTCTTTGTGAGAAGTACAAACTGAGGAAAATAGACTGCGGTACTGAGCAACAGTCATAGTCTCCAAAACTAAGCACTTCTTTGGTTTACACCATATACCTCCAACACCATATACCTCCATAAACAAGCATGGCAATATGAAAAGGTCACTGCTTTATAATCTTAATCATATATTTCCAGCTTCTTATTTATTATAAGAGACAGAATCAAAATGAAATGTTCCTTCAAATCTTTTAGCCCAGGGGTGTCAAATTCATTTTTCACTGGGGTCCGCATCAGCCTTGCAGTTGACTTCAAAGGGCTGGATATAATTTTCGGACTGTATAAATGTAACTACTCCTTAACTAGGGGCAAGGAGCTCGGCGCTGCTGCCTGGTGGAAACAAGGTGCCAGGATGGATAAAACAAGGTGGAGGGCTGGATTCGCCCCCAGGCCTTGTGTTTGCCACCTGTGTTTTATCCTGTATAAATATACTTATTTTATAAATGGCCTAATAATTAAATATAAGCTACTAAAACATAAAATTAGCCCTGGACAGTGTGGGTCAGTTGGTTGGAGCATCATCCTGTAGAACAAAAGGTCACAGGTTCGATTCCCAGTTACGGCACATACCTAGGTTGTGGGTTCAGTCCCTTGTCAGGGCATATGCAAGGAACAACCAATTGATGTTTCTCTCTCACAAAGATGTTTCTCTCCCTCCCCCCTCCCTCCATTCCCCTCTCTCTAAAATCAATAAGCCATGTCTTTGGGTGAGGATTAAATAAATAAATAAGCAAACAAAGAAAATATGCTTTCTATTATCAAAAATATAAATTAAGGGTTTCACAAGAAAATTAAGGCAGAAGAATTAAATGATTTTCATATTTTTATAAAGCTATACTTTGGTGAAGGGGCATGTCTAAGAGTTAAGAATGTTGTTTACTCAATAAAGCAAGTGGGAAAACACTGCAGAAGCTTTCTGTAACAGAATACATATAGGAGCTCACAATACCATCAGAAAGGTGATCGGTAGAAACCTTTTGCATGATGTTTCTTGTAATATTTGTTGCTGGAGCATATCCAAGAATTAGATTAGAGAGAACGGATTTGTCCATAGAGTTAAGTTCCATATCAGGCACTTCTTCGTACTTCTTATTTGGATGCATCATGCTAATTAATATTAACCAAAATAAAAAAAATAGTGGAAACAGAATTTCCTATAATAAAGAAAACAAAATGATTACGAAGTGTAACAATGGCAACAAAATTCATCAAGATTTCTATGCAAATAATATAACTAATACTAAGGAAAAAAACATGAGAAATTTGGTTCTTTTCTTAAGTACTAAAAGTAAAAGCAATTCTATCCTAAAAGAAATATTGTGTTGACCATCTTGCCTAACTCAACAGGCATATTAACTTTCCTTTACATTTAGTTTTATTGCAATATTGGGCTGCACAAAAAGTTCATTTCGTTTTTTCCATAAAATGATTCTAGTTTACTTCTTTCAAAACAATTTTGTTACTGTCTTTGTGACAGCTGTCAGATCAGTGTGCGTTTAAAAAAAAGTATCAAAAATAGTGAATTTTTATGTAGCCATTTTAATACTAAATATGGAAGAAAATGCACTACATTTTCAGCATGTTATCCTTTATTATTTCAAGAAGGGTAAAAATGCCAACTGAAACACACAAAAAAACTTGGGCAGTGTATGGAGAAGGTGCTGTGACTGATCAAACGTGTCGAAAGTAGTCTGCAAAGTTTCATGCTGGAGGTTTCTCGGTGGACCATGCTCTACAGTCAGGCAGACCCCTTGAAGTTGACAGCGATCAGATTAAGACATTAATTGTGAACATTCAATGTTATATCACACAGGACATAGCTGACATACTCGAAATATTAAAATCAATAAAGTTATTGGTGAAAATGAAAAATGTATCTAATTTTATTTTATGGAAAAAAACTAAACAGACTTTTTGGCTAACCCAATATTTTAAAATTGAAGTTACATAACGATAAGATACCAACTAAGATGTAAACATATATATGTAAAATACTATAAAATATAATAAATGCACTCACATATAACTTTGTTTAAAATAACTTATCAAACATCCTTAATAAGGATCACCATGAAAATGTCTTTATTAAATTCTAAATTAAAATTCATGCTTTAATCATACCTAAATAAATTGAATCATCCATTTTAATAGGGATATTATTTCATCCTACTATTTAATTGTTCTGTTGGGTTTCAGGAGAAGATAAACAATATATTTTCATCCTTTAGAATTAGTAATAACTGGTTAGCCAGAGTTCTTACTTCCTTTTAACTTTTGAAGTACTATATGCTTTAAAACATTATTTTAAACAAAAATATGACATGATTTTGGTAACATTAAGCAATTCAATCCAGAGGCCAAAAGATGGGAAACTATGAGGAAAAAACTGTGAAACAATGTTCTACGACACTGTGAAATTCATTGTTCATTTCATGCAACTTGGTAAATGCATGCCTAGAAGTTCAAAATTAAGCACTAGTATCAGAAATTAATTAAATTTAAGAACCATTGGAATTTTTAACATTTAGAAAATTGGTAATCTGGGTACTTTCCTGTGGCTAACCTTTTTTACCTCACAAGCAAAGTATAGGAACTTAAAAAATATGAAATTATGATAAAAATATATCCAGCAAAATATGCATCTCTTAAAGATGGAAGCACAATAAACTGCAATAAGGCATAAGGAAGAAAAACCTTTAACTTGCCTGAACACTACTTTTTTTAGTCCTGCATTTAATTAGGTAATTCTTCAGCAGGAGTGTTCTGGTCTGTCTCCAAACTCCCACCTCCCTAATTGCAGAAGCCATGTTCTCTGAATCAGTCTCTGAAAGGGGGAGAGATTTAAAAAAAATGGAACCACATAGTTAAGAATGTGCCAATTTTAATGCCAAGGCAGAGAGACAGCTTAATCTCAATTTAGATGAACTTAAACACACTGCAAGTTGTCTGTCCTGCCTGGACAGAATGCATGGAATGGCGATTTGAAGGCCCTGGAAAGTAAATTGTAGCATGTGAAACAAGAGGGAAGCAGAACTGTAACTACTGCCCAACCAACAGTGGACTTACACTTTTCCCCTGGAATGCACTGGAAGTAAGCACCAGGGCACCAATCTTTTTTCTTTTCTACTTTCTCTTGTGACCCTGTCCCCAAGTAATCCCATGACAGTAGTGCCACACTGCAGTAACAAAAGTTTAATGCAGCCAAAACTCTAAAGCAGGGGAACCTTTCTCTCCATTAAGTGGAGTTATGGTTCCAAAAGGGTGGGGCCAAACCTACTGTTTTCTCCTCTACCTCCCACCAGAGGCCCCTGGGTTCATGCAGTGGATGTGGTTGCAGACGTGTGTAGCTGAACGATGCACATAAACCACAGATTTCTGGCTGGAGGATAGAGAAGAGGAAAGTAACAGGGAGGGCAAATAAAAAGGAGCTCAGGAAAGAAACACAGTTGAGTTATCATCACCTGGACTGACCCCCAAACTGGGCATACTTGGATCTAATCCTATTCTGTGTACCAAAGACTTGAGGAACTGAACAGATGTCAGACCACTGCCCAGATCCAGACCTGTCACTGGGTGTCATACCTGGGACAGATCCAAATTGCACTTGCAAACCCTTTGGACTGAAATCCTGCACCAACAAAGCTATAAGTCAAAGTCTTTAGGAATGTTCTCGCTCCTTGGTCTTAGTGCTTATTTCTTAGGACTGGAATTCATTTACTCATGTATTCATTCATTCCATGAATGCCTACTGACTACTTCATGTGCTTGTGCATTCTTTAGGGAGCTGAAAAGATAAAAGAACGTTTCCAGACCTTATAGCATATAAAAATCACCTAAGAAATTTGTAAAGTCCACTTTATACATGTTCCTCTCGATTAAGTCTGAGAACAGTCAACAAATTTGAATTTTTAATTGATGACTAGGTGATTTTGATGGTGGCACCTGGACCATATTTTGAGAAACAAAATATGAGAGGGGCAGGATATAAAGCAGGCTACTTTATGTCCAAGTGACAGCTGCCATGAGAAGTGTTGGCTGACGGAGCTGGTGTGGGCGTGCAGGTGGGGTCCTTAGCGGATGGAAGCGAGGGATGGCTATTTAAAGGAAAAAACATTCAAACAAGCACCAAAAGATAAGTAGAATTCTACTAGCTCAAGATGTAGATGGAAGGCATTTTGGACAGAAAATAGCTTAAGGCAAGAGGGGAGATGGGAGGGGGGAAGGGGGGAAGGGATTTCCGGAACAACCATAAAGGGAAAAACCAAGGGGGGTGGAATCAGGGGAGGGAGGTGGGGATGGCTGTGGTTGGGGAGAAGTGGTGGGGGTATAATACAGACAACTGTACTTGAACAACAATAAAGTCAATTTTTAAAAAAGAAAATAGCTTAGGCAAACATTGGGAGTCAAGTCTCCCTCCCAGCCCTGAGAGAATTCTCCAAAGTCTACACTGAACAATGTTTCCCACTTCAAACTCCTCTTCAGAAGTATTTCTGAGATTAATAAATGGGTGGAGGAAGGGATAAGCTAATTTAGTAAGTGTCTAACAGCCTATGGATGGCGGCATACTTGGTCTTTGGTGACACGCCGATAGCAAGATACAAAACTTGCCAAGGAATGCCTGCATCTCCACAGAAAATAATTTTAGTACTTGATGCAGCGACAGCTGATAACGAAGTGGGCCCCCTTATTTCCAGCACTTTCACATGTATCCTCTCAGGCAACAAAGTCAAATTATATTTGCGCATCAACCAAAAAAAAAAAAAGGAAAAACAAAACAAAACAAAACTGAAATCGGAGCCACAGCTCAAAGAGCGTGGGTAGAAACCTGCAACCTGAACCTCACTGGGTTGACAGCAGGCTAAAAGAAAACATCCACACTCTCCACAGGAATAAAACAAAACTCAGAAGTTTCTTACAATCCAAAATTAGGTGGCAAATGAATCATGTGGAACATATTGAGTCTTTTCAGAAACGAAAATCAATCGAAGCCAATGCCAAGATTTGGGAATTATCTGACAATAACTTGAAAGCAGCTATTTAAAAAGTGCTTCAGCAAGTGGAGGTTTTCAAAAGAGTAAACGGCAAAGGTAGTCAAGAATGCCTGGACTGTCCCGCAGTCCAGCTGGACGTGGCAACAGGATCGAGCAGACGACGTCCAGGGGCTGGCTCTCTGGTGGAACAGTCCGCACAGCACGTGGCGGAGTGGGCCGTGGTGGAGAGGACCACAGAACCCTGAAGAGCAGCTCTTTGAGTACACAACACGTACCAGACCCTCTCTTTTGCAACATACCTTAGAAGATGGTCCCTGAAATACAAGTTCACAACTGAAATACAGTAAAAAATCTACCAGCTTTTTTAACATATAATTTTTAGAACTTATAATATTTGATATGGTTCTAACT
This sequence comes from Carollia perspicillata, assembly GCA_004027735.1. NCBI lineage: Eukaryota > Metazoa > Chordata > Mammalia > Chiroptera > Phyllostomidae > Carollia > Carollia perspicillata. The sequence goes on along the minus strand of PVKM010018918.1, from coordinate 12,832 downwards.
CCAACTCTTAACCAATGCAGTCTTCAAAACTCTTTAACAAACACAGTGCTTAACTGGTAAAGAACAATGACAAAGACAGAAATAAGGGTATACAAGTCTTAAAAATTTTTTAAAGTTACTTTTCACTGCTTCATGGCATACCTGGGGAATGTGTTAAGTTTGCTGTACAGCTTTAAATAATAATTAGATAAGTTTTAAACACCTAATATCATTAAAGAATTCAAATACGTAACTTTTCTAGGTGAATGCTTTCCTAGAAAAGATAATTCACACTAAATCTAATAAGTTGCAAGAAAACTGAAAGCCTACTAAAGCCCACCTTCCTTTTGTAATATATTAATAATTGACTTAAAGACTAGAAGTTACATAATCCGAAATTCAGTATCAAACATTCATTTATTAATTTATTAAGGAAGTATTGATTACTGCACTGACGTGCTATGAAACATATTTCACCTTTCTCGAAGCATTACAAACTGTACATGACCTTTAGAAATAACTGTTAGAGAAAAATCATTTGGAATGCATTAGTTTTATTTCTGAGAAATGAACTCAGATTACAGCATATAAAGAAATGGAATCATCCTGATGTTCATAGCCTCCTCCTGGTTAACAGATATGGTTGATCACCTTAGCAAGCTTGAAAGACCCACAGAAAGGCTGAAACCGTTCCTGTCTCCAACAGATGACTGTTAGAGGTTACTTCCAGTCCACCCAGCAAAGCTGATTATATCACTCTTTTGTTCCACATCTATACCCAATAAACTACAACTGCAGTTACCCAATTGTATCAGCATTATTTGTTTACATGTCTTAATCTTGAACTTGATTATGAGATCCTTGACCAAAAAAACAAAAACAAAAAACCTGCCTTATTTATCTTTGCTTTTCTAACACTGATGGCAATATTGTAACTAATATTGCCTTCCTGCGAATTACTTTATCAGTGCTTGCTGAGTGTCCTTGTATACAGATGAAAGGCCTGCAAATTACCCTGGAGGAGGTGGTAGCTAACTCCAGCCTGTTTTGCACAGCCTGAGTTAAGAGTGTTGCTTCACATTTTTTAATGGTGGGGGGGATGGTCAAAGAATAATAATTTGTGACATGTAAAAACTATATGAAATTCAAATTTCACATCTATAAATAAAGTGTTATTGGAACACAGACATGCTCATTCGTTTCTTTATTGTCTATGACTGCTTTGGTGCTAAACAGCAGAGTTAAGTAACTGAAACAGAGACCAGATGGTCTGGAGAACCTAAAATATTTACTATCTGGCTCTTTACAGAAAGTCTACTGACCCCTGTTATGGAGTAAAGGAATAAGAAAGAAGAAAAGTGGCAAATTCATTTGACATTTACGGAGAAATGTATGCACTAAACATAATGACAAAAAATAAGTTTGACTCTGTCATTGATTTTACAGATAGATAAAATTTAATATAATGTGATCAGTGTAAGGTGGGGAGAAGAGCTTGAGAAAGACTGGAATGGAAATTCCACACAGAGAAAAAAGAATGGAAAAGCTTGACTCCTAGAAGGGCTTACCTTGCATAAAGAACAAGGATACCTGCGCTATGGCAGAGGCAGAGGCAAAATGAATTTGTATGGTCCAGACAACTGTAAAAACAGGTCATGGAAATGAGTTGTGAAATACCTATCCTGCCAAACCAAATCAGACACAATTTTGTGTACCTGTATACAGCAGCCCATTATCAGGCTTTTCATACCTCGGTGTGATTGTTTCATTGCTTGGCAATCACATATTTCACTGGTCTATTCACTTGCCCAAACCCCCGAACCTCCAAGCATCCACCTGCAGAATCACCCTCAGGTTATGATCTGATTCCTACTTCACTGAGAAAAGTGAGGCTATCGGAAATTTCCAAAATACACACTAATCCTTCTATCCATTTACCTACAGCTATGCCTAATGTAATGTTATGAAACTGAAAACTCTGTTCATTAGAACTTGGAGCCATAAATGCTTAAACGAAATCGGTTATTATCTATGCAGGGCAGGGCCAAAGTAAGTGTACAGTGTGAGTCCACAAAACTCAGTTTATTATTATATTCTTATTTATTATTGTACTATTTTCTATAGAACAGTAAACCTACTTTTGCCCCATCCTGTAATTTAATTTAACATTTATTTTTTGGAGGAAGAGGTTAAGAACATACTTCGCAGGTGATTCGAAAGAAATCCTGCCCACACTGGCTTCTCAACTAATGAAATAAAAGCAACATAAAATCAAGCCTTTCAATTAAACAGGGAATACATTATAAATGTCCTCTACTATTTTAAAATTCACTGAAGGCAGTGTAAATAATACAACAAAATATAAATTGTCAATATGATTTAACCTAAATTTTATGACAGCATTTCTTGCTGAATGGGAAAATAATAATGCAATGGTACATGATAAGCTATCCATTACCTTTTCTTTTTTTTTTTTTAAATTTTAATTGTTGTTCAAGTCCAATACCTTTTCTTAATGGATCCTAAAAGCTTGTGCTCACAACTATTTAAATCCAATTAATCCACACACTAGTGAAGATTACTACTTAAATATTACAAAATCATTTTATAAGATCATCTTCTGAATTAAATTCAAGGGCAGAGATTATAAATTGTATTCATTTTGGTACTCTTGGCACATAGTTTAGTAGCTGGAAAATAAGACATTCAAATAAACATGGAATGTACTAAGTTTGTTCTTACCCTGAATGCAAGATTTCCCTATACTACAAACCCTTTTAAAGACAAATACACTTAAACAGCACATATTAAAAAATTAATGCATTATTAGTATGATTTTAACCCAAATACCTCAAGAGCCATAATTGCCCTAATTGCCCTAATTAATGCTCTCTTGTCTGGAGTTTTCCCTGAAAACATGTAATATCTCTCTTTGGGCAGACACAAAATATAAAGCATCAGAATTTAGAGTCGGGCAGCCCTGGATTGAGACCTCAACAAGCGACTTAACCTCTTGGCAGCTCATTTTCTTCATCTGCACAACTAGAAAAACCCCTCCACCCTCCCAGGGCTGCAGTTGTGATTAAAGGAGTGAATACTGAGTGTGGCTCATACTCGGGAGTCCAATGTATAGTTTTGTCCCCTTCTGTTCCTTCAGAATGTCCTTGATGCAAAGTAGACGTGAATGTTTCCTTCTTTAAGACTTGTTTATTTCAAAATGCACATCTAAGCCCCGGGAGCCCAAGACAAACCCTCCTCGGGCTACTATCGCCTCAAACCGAGCTCAATGCACCAGCCTGCCTAACTTTCATATACACTGAAACATTTGCACGCACGGGGCGTTTCTTTGGGGTTTCGGAATTAGGGTATCTCCCCACCCCACCGCAAATCGTGTCACGAGATGTGCGCATTTTCACCTCATCCAACTCCCTTCTGCATACACGCTGGTGATGAGCACGAACCCTCAGGAATAACGAATACGCTAATTAATGATCCTGCTGCTCAGAGGGGACCTGACTGCACAACATCTTCCATCAGTCACCACACCCTGAGGATGGACACCACGACGTCCAACCAGACGCAGCCTCGCAGTCGCCCCACGGCCAGTCTTGGGTCCTGGGTCCTGAACGGAGCCCCTCAGCATCAGCACACCATCGTCCTGGGAAGAGCAAACCTCATCCAACCGTGCTTCCTGCGCACTGGGATTGCTCCCCGGAAACTGGGCTCGCTGGCTAGGCCTCCTTCCGAGGCCCGCTGCCCCCACACCTCAGACCCCCGACCCTTCCCCCTCCCGCCGCCACTCTCACGTCAGCCCTTCAACTGCCACCTCCGGCAGCCAGGCTCAACCCCTTTGGCCCCCCCAGGGGCGGTTTTCCCAGTGAGGCATAAACACCGCTGCCCTCGACTCCAGCCTCACCTTGGGGTCCGGCCAGATCAGCAGCGGTGACAGGCCTGGACGAGCTCAGTCTACGAGAAAAGTATGTGAGGGTGCGGCCCGTGCACGCGCAAACGCACGTCCCGCTGCTGCACCCCGTGCACCCACAAAGCTGCAGGGCTGGCTATGCTCCGAGAAAGAAGTGCTCGGCACCGGAAGCCAGGCTCCGCCTCCAGCTGAACTCACCTGGGGGCGGGACTCCTAGAGGACGTGGCCCAGGACGAGGCTCCGCCCTCTGGGACCAACCCCCTGCAGGGATGGTCTCAAGTCAGGGAGGGGCGTGCTCCTGGGGGCGGGGCTCCAAGGGGCGGGACAAGCAGGGATTGCTGAGACGAGGATCACGCGCGCTGGGACCCGCGGAGCCGGGGAGCCTTGGGAGTCCCGCATCTTGTGAGTGTTCTGTGGAGACCTCGCCGCACTCCACAGTGAGGCACAGGCCGAAGCAACTGGCTTGTAGTCGGGAGCTGGTGTGTGAGTCCGAACCCGTGTGACCTTGGCCTGCAGCCCTCGCTCAGCTGCTTCCCATGCCATCTAGTTTTAAGAATACATTCTTACACGTTTTCTGGGTGTTCGAACGATCCTCTCCTAGGATTGCATTTTGATTCCGCAGCCCCTTCTCTGCACAGCGTCTGGGGTGCAGTGACCTCGTTTTCATAACCGCTGCCTCGGCCTTGCATCAGACACCGACCTAGAACATCTGGACGTTGAGGATGCTTTTAGTTTCTGAAGTGTTCTCTTGAGAGTCTGGGAACGTGGCAGATCCTGCCTTTCAAAAATGGCCTGAGACACATGGTATCCTTGAGAGAGTCTCTATCACCTTGTTTTCGCTAAAAATATAAACTGATGTTTCGAGTTTTATTACCCAAAGTGACCTAAATGGAAGGTAGTCAAACATTTTCATGAAAGAAAAACTCACAATGCTTAGCATCACTGATTTTCTTCTTCTGATTTGTATTTGGCCACATTTCTTTGCTCAGTTTTTTACTTCGGGTTAATTTAATTTAAATGTTTTTTTTAAATTTCTGTCGATTCTGTGTACATTGTGTATTTCTTAAATGTATCTTTGTTTTTCTCAAATTTAAGCCAAATCTCCCCACCAATCACAACGCTAAGTTCTACCAAAAAAAAAATTCAAGTTTTGTTTATCCTATCAAATATGTATTGAGTAGGAAATTCAAAGAGCTTTAGCAAGAATCCATGATGATTAAAAATCTGGCAGTGGAAGTTAGGGAAAAGGAAATAGACTGTCCTAGAAACTACACCGGAATACTGAAGAAGGCAGGTAATGAAGAGTATTCATGATCTATTTTTTTCTTTTGAAATATCTACAATGTTTTTGTTACAAATTCAGAACTTATTTTTTTTGCATTTTATTTAGATTTTTCAACCACAGTTTGCATTCACCACCATTCTGCACCAGTTTCAGTTGTACAGCAAAGTGGCAGAAAACCATGCACTCCACAGAGTGGTCACCTCCCTGCCCCAACCTCCATTATCTCAATAGTTTTGACTATGAGAAGAATGCATTCTTAATGGCCTTAAATTTGTAGGCAAGTAAATAAATGTAGATCAAAGGTAAACTTGGTAAAAAAAAAAAAGTCTTACTGAATTATTAATTCATCCCCAACCCTCCAATTATACTTTCGACTTGTAGCCTTAAGTTGCTTAAACATCAGTAGTTGACTCATCTTTCTACCACGATTCAAGGCATTTGTTTCCTGAGTTTCTTATTGTTGTGCTGTTTTCTGCTTTTCATTCTGTTTGCTTATGCCTCTGCTCTTGCTTCAAGATAACAGGACCCAAAAACAATGATTTTGTGAAAATCTCACCCCACCAGACAAAATTATTTCAGTTTCCCCTCAACAGCACAGCATCTTGTCCATATCATTTTATTTATGCACTGTTTCTTCAATTAAATTGTAACTAGTATGGGATTAAGAGCTTTTTCTTATACCATTATACATTTCCAGATTTTATGTATCATAGTGTGTAGCGAATGTTGTTGATCCTACTACTGATGAGAAAACACATGTACAAGAGTATGCAGATACTGTTGTCATTATTATCCCCACGAGATGTCCACAAACTCAACAAAATAGACTTTTAAAAAAAAGGAAAGGAAATTCTTATGGAATGAGTGACAAAATTGTAATGATCATGTGGCTGTAGGAATAACATAACAATACTAAAAAAGACTGCCCCGAGTATTGTATTGGCCACGACATATTTTCTCTTTGAGTGGCATGCCTATCAGATTGCATGAACCATGTAAACAATTTAGCCACATAATTTCAACCTACATTTCCATAGTTACCAGGTCCAACTATTAAATAAGCATCTGCAGGGAAGATGTTACTCTCTGAGTTTCTGTATCTGGGAAATAGCAAACAAGCCTTGATGCCTGGTTGTCATGGTGGCAACCTAAATCCCCATACCTCATTAATAGATTCTTAGACAAATCGCTTGGGAATACATAGATCATAGAAGTCGTGGATTGAGATTTAACAATTTACCTAGCTGGGAAAAATGAATAGTAAACCCAAATTTTGACAGTATGTAATGCAGAGAAAGAGAATCAGATCTGCTACCCAAAATACTAATCTACAATATAACCTTCTGCTGGTGAACAGTGGATTCTGTTTGTGTTGATTTTGTACTTGACTTAGTTAATAGTTTTCTTATTTTTTTAGCCAAAATTAAGAGCAAAATTTCTAAATTGTAAGGGCAATGTATTCCTGATATCTGATCAGTACATTATTTTGTATGATTGTCAATACATTGAAAATTCCATCGGCATTTTTAAAATTTATTACTGTTAAATGCCATTATTAATTGTTTTTAAACATTTGCCATTTCTACAAGCTAAAAATAAAGTGCCAAGAGAATGATGTGGTTTCTAAAATCAGGGTTTAACTTAGGTGTAATTTCAAACTGGTACTTTTTTCTAGAACAGAGCAAAACATATAAAGAAACATAGCCCTGACTGAGAAAGTAGAAAAAGAGTCCCACAGTGTTAACGATAGAATCCCAAACTACCATTTCAAATGTGGCTGAGATTGTTATTTAATTGCCTAAAGAAATGATTAACTAATAATAGGTGGAGGGTTGAAGAGAAGAATGACTTCCGAAAGTAGTTTTTGTTTGACTTTTATTACTACTACTAATGTTGTTGTTGTTGTTCTATTACATGTAAAAGAATTCAAAGTATTATATTCTTTCTTTGTATTTCTCCAAACAGAAAAATTATTCAAGGAGATTAATAATTGAAGACTACCTTGACAAATTTGATGTCTAAAAAGTCAACCAACGAACAAGAGTATATGAAGTGCCTGCAGCTGAACAAAAAAGGTAAAGAAATCAACATTTATTCTGAAAGACCAAAAAAAAGTATCAAATACAAGATAATATTTGTTTCACTTTTAAACTACGTGTTGCAAACTATGGAGTAATATAGAGGAATTACTGAGGGCTGGAATTACCTGGCATCTTCAAGAGGAAAAGATGGGGAGATTTGTTTAACTGTAGTGGGCAGAGGGAAATAAGCCTGAACAGGTGTTAATAAATACAAAATTATTAGCTTACCTAAGATATAATGCAAAGGCTCAAAAAGAGACTTGATACTATTTGCGTGTTCTTTCTCTGCTCAGTAAGGGAAATAGACTTTAAAGTACTAAAGGTGAAACAATGTAGAAAGAGAACTGAAACTTGAGATAGGTGAGGAGATAGTAAGCAAACACCTATCTGTTTTCAATAAGTTCATGTGTTCCAGGCACAAATTACATCCCACAGCTGTTTATAGGTAACATAAGACCCACTGCTGTTAAGTTCAAAGAAACTATAAAAAATGAAAAAGATGATAGATCACCTGCTTTAAAAAATTGTTTAAAAGGTAGACACTAAAAACTTTAAAACAGAAAAGTAAAATTCCAGAGTACATAATTAAATATATTTTATGAACATTTATAAGAGTTTGATATTATTTTTCAATGAAAATGGAAATTGTACAGTCTTGGTATAAATTAGTTTCAGCAAAGCATTTATTCTTTCAGGATATTTGTGGGTGGGACTTTAAAATAAGGGCTTGATATAATTAGTTAGGTAAAGTCAAAGTTAGTTGGATAATTGTAGCCAAACTTTTATTTATAATTTTCACCAATTTTATAGGTGAGGCCATAATGATCATTTTGGTCAAATAGAGGATGAATAAAACCTATGTAGCATAGAGAGTATGGCTGAAGTCAGAATCAGGAAACAAAATTATACTAACAATTTCAACTCTGAGCTAAAATCTAAAGATAAAATCTAGTAGAAACATATGAAAATCCCTACATTTATTCAAATTGAAAAATAAAACTGCAGAACTACAAAACTGGATAGATTCTGGTTTAGCCATGTAAAAAACTTCCCGAGGTTTCAGTGTCTGCCAAGATCAATGTGAGTTAATAATATAGAAGGTAGCTTGTAGTGATACCGCTAACACTTTTGGTTGAAAAACCGTGCCCACCATCAGCAGCCCTTTCATTTGGGGGATCCGCTGGTCAGTATTTCCCATAGACTTCACTAGGCCTCTAGAATAGGAATAGGCAGAATAATGACCCATGGTCCACTCAAAGATATCCACATCCTGACCCTGGAACCTGTGAATATGTTACCTTACATGGAAAAAGAGGATGAAGTTTGCTAATCAGCTGAATTTCAAATAGGGAGATGATCCTGGATTATCTAGGTGGGCCCAATGTAATCCGAAGGGTCCTTCAAGGCAGAAGAGGGAGGCATAAGAGAAAGAGTGATGCTATGTTCTCACTCACCCGTCATTGGGTTCTCACTCAACCCATCATTGCTGGCAGTGGAGGTGGAGGAAGGAACGTAGGTGGCCTCCAGACAGTGGGAAAAACGAGGAAACCTTCTCCCCCAGAGCCTTGAGAAACAAATGCAACCCTGCCACACCTTGATTTCTTCCTAGAGAGAACTGTGTGTTGGATTTCTAACCTGCTGAACCATAATATAATAAAATTGTGTTGTTTTAAGTCACTAAGATCGTGGTAATTTTTAAGAGCAGCAATAGAAAAATAATACAGCTTTTACCACTTGTGTTCATTCTCTGCAAAGGAGCTGCTATTATTCAGCATCCAAATGTCCTCTATTTTCTTGTCTCCCTGTAGGTAAGCAACATTATGCCATGGGAGGGACAATGAACTGTTACTTAAAAATTAAGGGCTCAGAAATTTAATAACTGATGAGACTACATAATCACTCATGCATCATTAGCCTCTATAATCACTAGTTTTCTGATTTGTGAAATTGGATTTTAAAATACCTACCCTCTTTGACTCTGTGTCGCTTCACAGTTTTTGAGATGAGGTGTGTGAAATAGTAAAAGCCGACTATTAAGGACACAATATGTGCTATACATTGTTCTGTGTGCTTTATAGGTAGTCTTTTATTTAATGTCTACAATGACAGTGTGAGCCGTGTACTATTGTTTCTTCATTGAGGTAGAGAGAAATTAAGTTCTCTGCACACTACAAAGCACCAGAGATCACAAAGAAATCAAAATCATGTAGGGAATGGATATACAATAAACAAAAAGGTTTACTAATAATTTTCCTGAAAATGTGTTTTCATTTAAGCTCTATTGATAGTAACTTTTAGTATTTGTTCCTTGCGCATTTCCATGACAGTGAAACTCTTCATTAATTATCCATTCATTCTGTAAATAATATTTGTGGAGCGCCTATTAGACAGATGGAGCTAACGTAGGTTTACAGTTGTTCATATGGAAAACAATACAATAATCAATAAATAATTCAAGAATAAACTTTCGCATACTTACAACTGTAAACCTACTTTTGTCCCGCCCTGTATGTCAGGTACTATCCTAAGCATGAGGAATAAAGGAGTACATGAAACAGATACGGCAGCAGCTGTTAAGAAGGTTAGACTGTAATGAGGGCTACAGATAAAGATGGGAAGCGACAATGGAGTGTGGTGAGTAGCATCCAGGGGACCGGTGTTGGCAGGAGGACATGAGTGATTCATCTAATACAGACCTGAGAGTTCACAGAATATTGTCCAGAGGAAGTCACATCCATATTAAGGTCTGAAGGCTAAGTGGGAGGCATGTAAAGGGGAAGTAGAGAGTATTCTGGTAGAACACTGTCACCTTCAGGATTTCAGCCTCTTCCTCATTTACACCTGCCACCTATCTCTGAAAACATAATAGGCCCTGGCCAGGGAGCTCAGGTGATTAGAGCATCCTATCCAGATCTCCCTTTCCCTCTCTCTTTCTCTCTCTCTTGTTAGTTTTAAAAAGTATATAAATCCTGCTTTAAGGTTCATTCCAAAATGCAATTTGATGTGAAGTCCCTGATGTGAAATTTTCAAATGTTTTATATTTAATAAGATCTTTGTCTATCATCCATTTTTATCTAACCCCACATTTTCTTAATCCAATCATAAAACAATGCTGTCTTAGATTACTTTATTTCCAGGCCCAGTTAACATGGCCTACTTTTATTAGCTAATTATAATACAAGTGGCAAGTGAAAAAATAAAGAGGTAAATGTTTTCTCTAATTTCGTTCCTGTGGTACCATCCTTTTACCACTAGATGGCACTTGTATACCTGAGAGACAAAAATGCTGTTTTCATTTTAGGTCAGTTCATTGAGAAGTAATTCCCCAGACCAGAATTTATGTGATCCTGGTTCTTAAATTTAACCTTAAAAAATGAGCTGGACATCTTCCTTTCCTTTTGTATATCTAAGACAGTAAGAAATGTAAAAGTAAATTACCTGTACATACCTGCCCATCCTGTACTAAGTCATCCCCACCCGTGCTTTATTTTCATTTCTTTTATTTTTACTTTCTAATAATACTATCATTCTAACATCTATCCTGGTAAATTGGACTACTTGTTGTTCCCTGTTTATGCTTTCCACCCTCCTGTCTTCTTATTTAAGCGTATGCTTTTCCCTCAACTTAGAAGAACCACTCCCTCTCCTCTGATACTTACCCCTCCCTCCATATTACATTTAGAACTCTCACTCAGTCTTCAAGACAAATTCAACTTATATCTTTTCCATGAAATTTCTTCTCTTACTACCAAAAAAATGCCTTCTTCCTATTTCCTTTTCATTCTATTAATAAGCTTAGTATTGTTTAATAATGTATGTATTATAGCATGCATTATTCTAAATCTATATGCATCTCTATGGTACGTAAAGACTGCCTTATGATTTTATATGAACATTTCTTAATCTCTGTACTAAATAATGTTTGCCTCTTGAGTGCAGAGACTATCTTAGTCATCTTTATATTTCCTAAAATATTTAGCAGAATGTTATTCACCGAGTTGATTTGAATGGTAATGTACATAAGAACATTGCCAAACTCTAAGAATAAAAAATGAGATGATGATTCTTAGTGATAAGGTCTTGGATAATTTGGATTAACATTAAACAGCAAACACTGCGGAACCAAAATCATCTTTCTTCCTAGAAATGACATTCATGGCATAAGACTCCCACCACCTCCAAACTTACAGAAACAATGAATATAGCATACCCATTTTAATGTATAAATCTGAGCTCAAAGTTGAGAAAACAAAGCTTCAGATACCAGACGTGAAGAAGAAATTCAAAGTAGTAAGGACCAGAGGTTGAGATTTTTAACCCCATGTAAGGCCAAGAAATGTGGCCCTAAAGCCACTTAGGGAGGAGCTAAAACTGGAATTCCAGTATAAGTTAGAACTCTAATGAGGTTTTCTACTTGAAGATTAATGAAGTTGTCATTCTTTTACACAGTAGTCTAGGTTGGGTGGATGTGGAAAGTATCATTCACTGAAGATGAACTCTCGAAATTTGCATACCACATAAAAGAACAATCTACCACAAGGAAGAGTCAGCAGACATATCAAACTGAAAAATATTTGTACTCAATAACTTCAGTTAATTAAACAACCTGAAATGACAAAAAAAAGTTAAAAATATCAAAGAAAAAATAGCTTCTGGCCAAGATGGAGGCCTAGGTAGACATACTGTGCCTCCTGGAACAATCAAAAGAAGGACAACAATCTAAAAATATAAAACAACCAGAACGGACAAAATCGAACTGTATGGAAGTCCTACAGCCAAGGAGTTAAAGAAACATTCATCCAGACCAGTAGGAGGGGTGGAGATGGGCAGCCGAGCAGAGAGGACCCCAGGCAAGGCGGTAGCTGGTGGACCCAGTAAGGCTATGGATTGCGGAGCGGGGCGCGCAAGGATGCAGCTGGCTGGCAAGGCTGCATCTGGCAGGCCTGGCAAGGCGGTGGCTGGTGGCACAGGCGGTCCCACATTCGTGCACAGATAAACCGGGAGAAACAACTGGGAAGCGGCCGAACTCCGCAACCCGGAGTCCCAGCGCAGTGCAATAAAGCCTCAAACCACTGATTGAAAACACCTGTGGGGGTTGGGGCAGCAGCAGGAGAAACTCCCAGCCTCACAGGAGAGTTCACTGGAGAGACCCACAGGGCCTTAGAATGTACACAAACCCACCCACATGGGGATCAGCACCAGAAGGGCCCACTTTGCTTGTGAAAAGCAGGAGAAGTGACTGAAATCTGGCAGAGAGCTGAGCAAGCGCCATTGTTCCATCTTGTACCCCTCCCCCACATTCAGTGTCACAACCCAATGACGTGAGTTGCCCCACCCTGGGGAACACCTAAGGCTCCGCTCCTCACTACATAACAGGCATGTCAAGACCAAAAAAAAAAAAAAAAACGTGACCTAAATGAAAGAATAGATCAAAGCTCCAGAAAAAATACAACTAAGCAACAAAGAGATAGCCAACCTATTAGATGCACAGTTCAAAACACTGGTTTTGAAGGATGCTCACAGAATTGGTGGAATCTGGTCTCAAATTAGATGGAAAAAATGAAG
>PVKM010018917.1:0-24646 GCA_004027735.1 Carollia perspicillata | reverse complement strand
GTAGATGTTCAACAAACGTTTGACGGATTAATGAAATAAGCACATAATAACAAGGTAACTGGGGCAGCTTAGACTCTCCAATGTTTAAATTCCCATCCCAGAAAAAAAATTTTTTTTCCCCACAAACTTCCTGTCACTGTTTTCTTCCTCTTAGAAAGTTCCTCTTGTGGTCCAATCCAAATCTACCCTGCTCTGACTTAATCCCATTTCTCTCCTCCAAAACCTCCTTCCTGATGCACTCACTTCTTCTTGTAGCCCTCCATCACCTCCTGCACGTGGTTGAGCTCCGAGGCCAGCCTCCCGCTGTCGGCCTCCACGCACTCGGCCTCCCTTCTCAGCGTCTCCACGTAGCCCTCAAACAGCGGCTCCAGGTTGCTCTCGCAGCACTTGCGGTTCTGGTAGAACTGCCACTTGGTCTCCAGCAGCTTGTTCTGCTGCTCCAGGAAGCGCACCTGGGGTGGAGGTGGGAGAACAGTCGGTGGGAGGAGTCGACATCCCCAGCCCTCCTCAGAGAGCAGGCAGAGTCAAGACAGAACAGGAAGCAAGTTGTGCAGAGGTGAGGGGCGACAGCACGGGACCCTGCTGGGCTCCCCTGGCCTGAGGATGCACCAGCAGAGTCCTCATCTCATGGTTGGTTGTTCAGGCCTGGTGAGGGTCTGTTCAGGTGGGTCTGGATGGGATGAGCGAGAGACTGAGGGGCATATGTGCTGTGTTGGGCTGAGGTGGCAGGTAGGGTGGAAGGTAGTCATAGTCAGGGAAGGCCTCCTGAAGGAAAGGAATGTAGAGCAGGGGTGGGAGGACAAACTGGGATGAAAGCCTTCCACTCTGAGCTTTCCCAGGGCAGGGCCTATGGCTCCTTTATCTATGTCCTCAGTGGCCGGGCTGGGGCAGGGTGAGCAGTAGTTTGAATGGATGGTCAAGGTGGGAAGGGCTTCCTAGTTTCAGAGGTCAGAAAGGAAGGCTGTCACCAAGCAGGGTGGCTGAGTTCTGGAGAGGAACAGGGGTGGGTGGCTTCTGGTCTTAAGTGGCCAAAACTTCACGTTGGACACGCAGATGGCTCTGGAAGCCGGGCGGGTAATGTGAAGGGGGAAGATTCTGGGAAAAGGGAGCGTGAGAACTGTAGGGAAATGAAGCATGCAGGCCATTACTGGAAGTCATTCAACCCGGAGAGTTGCAGTGTGTGCACTGTGCTGGCCAGAAAGGACGTCCGCAAACACGACTAGGCCCCTTGCTCCAGTTTCCTGTTTCTCACACACTTTGCTGGAGTTGAGACGTTACCTTGCCTTTTGTCCTGGCATCCTTTCGTCCAACTCCATAGAGTGCAGCTGGGAGTTCCCCGGTTGGAATGAACGTCCAGAAATAGGGAACCAGGACTGCTGATATTATAAGGGATCATTTTAGGTGGCCTTAGCTGATGGGGCTCCAGCATGGTGGGGAGTCTCATTGCTGCCTTGTCTTTCATCTTCCCTTTCAAAGTCATGGTCAGCTCCCACACTGCACTGCACACAGCTCTGGTGTGGAGAACAATGGGGCCAAGAGGGGACACTGCTGCCCGGCATCATGCAGCGAATCAGCAGAGAAGCTGGGCATGGAGCCCAGGCCGCCTGCTCTGAGGCTGGGAGCTTTTCCAAACTCGGTTCCTGGCCACCTTTCCCAGGTGTGAGCGCCAGCACACTCAGGGTGCAGTGTCTGCTGAGGTGGGGCAGCTCCTGACAGAGGGGAGGGGGGCACTTGACCCCGAGTTTGGGGACTTTTAGCTCCTGGGGCCTGGGGAGCTGGAGAGAGCCGAGGCTTGGAGTCCTGCTCTGCCACCCACCCTCGGTGGGCCCTTGGGCAGGCCCCTTGCCCGTCTCCTTTCTATTTTGTTTACACTCGAAGGGCTGGACTGGGGGTGGCAGCAATTCTCAAATATGAACCCTTCACAGGCTGACTTCAAAATTTTCCCATCCCCTTGTATTATTTTATTCATGATTTATCTATGAGTGGATTTACTGAACATTTACACTTAAATGGGGTTAAAGGAGTAACTTTATATTACCGTTGGAGTTGTAAAAGGAAATCGTAAAACAAATTGTTGTTGAAACTGTTGCCCCAGACAGCTCTGAACCCGAGGCTTGCTCTCTTTGTTAAAAGTGGGAGAGCAGCAAGTGTTAGAAGGATGTTAGACATATTAGCACTCAGTGGGATTTTCTCCATTAATCTAAAGTATTGAAACATTTGTGAGAGGACAATGTACCACTTAAAATTACCACATAAAATACCAGCACTTCCCATTTCTATTTCTAGAGCAACTGCCTGCCTGGGAACTCCCAGGTCCTTTCGGGACTTCCAGGCTCTGGAAGGGTGAGCTCAAGAACACCCGGCTTGTCTGTGGCGACCCTGCCTGCCTGGGCAGAGGTTGCATACAACAGTGCTACCCAATCAAGAGCCCTGCCCAATACACATCTCAGGGTGTCGGCCTGTGCTCTCCATCTGTGTCCATCTCCTCCACCTGCTGGGAGCCCGCCTGGACCATGTCCCTCCTGCCCCTGACTCCCCTTCAGTGCCCAGCCCAGCACTGAAGATTCAGGAAAGGGCTGATCAAGGACACGCACCTTGTCGATGAAGGCAGCGAACCTGCTGTTGAGACACTTGATCTGCTCCTTCTCCTCATGCTTCACACACTGCGCGTTGGGGTCAATGTCCAGGTTGAGGGGCGCGAGCAGACTCTCGTTGACTGACACGGTGGTGATGCAGGGCGGGCTGGGTCCGCACACGCCGCCAGAGCGGTATCCGAAGCTGCGGCCGCAGGAGCCAGAGCGGAAGCCCCCACAGAGGCTCTGGCTGCCAAAGCCCCTGGTGAGGCCGCGGTAGCAGGAGACACCGCGGTAGGGGGCGGCCGTGATGCAGCAGCGGCCGGGCCGGGGCCCGCAGGCCGAGGCGCAGCTGAAGGCGCGGACCCCACTTGGGGCTCCGAGGCCGGAGGACAGGCAGGACATGGCGCGGGGGCCGTGGCAGTGGCGGACGCTGGACCTCGAAGTCCGCATGGCGCCTTATATCGCTGCCTACTGGCCCGGGGAGGGAGCGAGCAGCCCACGCGTTTATTAGCTTGGAGGTCGGCCCTTGCTCCCAGTCCCGCCCGGAATCAAAGCGGGCCGGCCGCCCGCCCGGCCCCCTCCATAAAACCGCGTTTGCTACCCGCCCCCCACCCCTCCCCGCGCTTTATGGGGCCGGGAAGTGCCTGGTCAGCTCCGCAGGCCCTGCGCTGTGCACTCCGTACCGGCCCCCTACACCCGTCTGCTGGGCTAGGCCTGAGTAGCGCTGGGTCTGTGGCTCCACGCCTGGGGCTGGGCAACTGGGCAGCTGGGCAGCTGGGCATACGCGGCCCCTCCTTGGCACCCAGGCCCACCAAGCCACCCTTTAGGCTGCGAAGCCTTCATCTTAGTTACTTGTGCTTCTCCACATGGTGCGGGGGCGTGCGTGTTTGTGTGTGTTGAAGGGCAGAGGTCTCTGAAGTCAGTTCGGCATTTTGTAGTCATGATCTTGCAAGGTGCATATTTCCTCAAGTGCAACATAGGAATAGCAGAACCCATCTGAGAGCTGTTGGGAGGACCTAATGAGGTAATGCACGGGAAAGCATTTAGGGCCCTACCTAGCACTTAATAAGAGCTCCATACTTGTTTGCTTATTTATTTGTCCTGTTTGTTCCACTATTATTAATTTGCCATCCATCCTGCCTCTCTTAGGGAAAAACTCTCTCTTCTCTCTTTATCAGAACTCAGCTCATAGCTCCTCTCCTTGTAATATGGCACCCTCTCCTGTACCCCTCTCCACTCTGCTAGGTGGATGGGAGGGAGTTGCATTTATGGAGTGCCAGTAGTGTATGAGGGCTTTAAAATGCATTCTTTCATCTAACCTCCAGACAGCCTTCTGACGTTTACCTGATGATGAAGGTGAACTCAGAGTGGTCCAGTGACTTAAGGTCACGCATAGAAGGCTCCATAGAGAGGCAGAGTCAGAACCTGACAGGTGGCTCCCAGGTCTCCCCTACACCGGCCCCTCCAGGGTCTGATCTGAGTCTTTGGGGGCTGAGGAGGGTTGGGTTCCTGTAGGAGGCAGGAGCCCAGCTGGGCTTGGGCCCTTAGAGAAATCAGTCTGATCCAAAGCCTTCCTTTCAACTGGTATTTGGTCATGGCCACCAACTCTTGAAGGCCAAGCCTGTCATAATGAAAGTTAATTATGTGTCTAGTTATATAGACAGACATAACCAAAGTGCGAACTAAGCAGTCAGTATTAAAAAGAAACATGTAAATCATTCTTAGCTTCCTCTGTTTTAAAATATAAGTTGTTATTGTGCAAAGGGTGATTAGATCCTGGAATCCCAGAGGCCAGCTGTGCCTGGCTTTGGGCTGCCTGGCATCCCATTTCCAGGGAGTGCCCCACCGCCCCCTTTGCTGCCCTTCCAACACTCCCGAGAGCCCAGATCCCTTTGATCCAGCCTTGGTTTGGCAGGAGTTTCAGCCCCACCTTAGTTCTGTCCTCTGTAGAAGATGGAGCCCCGCTCCACAGCGTCTTATGCTTCTACTTCCAGCTGCAACTGGAGTTGACAGCTGTGTGACCTGTGGCTTTAGGACTATGTATTCCTACACCAAGTTTCTCCAGGGAAGGCTAGTAGTGATGAAGATGTCCCCCTCCGGTGTCCCCCTCATAAGAGGAAATGAAGCTACCCTGAAGCAACCCTGAAGCACGGAGGACTTGAATTAGTCTTACTGAGGCACTTACACGAAGCTTGCTTGGACCTCTTTCTGGGTTTTGGTGAGTAGATAGATCAGACTTTCTGTGCTATCACAATCGATGAGGAGGTTACGAATCAGCTTTTGTTCACGTAGATAGTTAAAATCCAGAGAGACCTGAGGGCTGCAGGTTGATTTGTGCCCACTAGGAACATAACCCGGAGGGGAGGGAACTGAGAGGCTCGACGGCTAGAATACAGTGTCCGCCAAAGTGTTAGTACTAGTCTCTGACCTAGCCTCAGGGAAACATACTCCCTGGTGTACTCTTTATTATTCTTGGAACCCAAGTGACAGAGATCGCTGCAGCATGAGAGATCAGACGCAATCAAGAAGAGATTTCCCCACAGAGAGGGTTGGTAGTTACGCTTCTTTGAGGGAGAGGAGGGCTGCTCCATTCTTGGCCAGCTCTCCTGGAAATCATTCCCTTGCCCCTTTTATCTTCAGTCCACCAGTCTGTTGATGAAAAGTAAATGCTCTGTCTTGGTTGTCAGATTTCCTCTTAACCCCCACTCCTTCCCGAGGGGCCCCAGGAGCCAATTCAAGGCAGGGAGCAAATATCTGTTGAGTACTCAGTAGGAACCTGACTGAGAGCATAAAGGAGGAGACTGCATTCCCCACGCAGGGCAGGCAGGCACTGAGGGTCTTAATACAAAGCTGCAGGGTATCTGGCTCTAGTGGAGGAACATCATGCCAAGGGGCTTGGGGCCAGAGGTCAGGGCAGGGTCCTTGAGAAGATGACAATTTGACTGGGACTGAAGAATGGTGAAGAGTTGGATGTACTGAGATGAGAGGGGGAGGGGAATGCAAAGACACAAAACAACAGAGGCTGTAGATGTGAAAGGGACAGCTGGCAGTCTATTTGAGCTAAAAAATAGGGGATGAATGAGGGCAGGGGGAAAGGAGGCAGGCTGGGGCTAGATGGTGGATACGGTGGATGAACAGGGCAGGCTTGGAATGTCAGGCTGAGCACTGAAGGTGCTTGACCTGGAGAGACCCAGAGGTGTGTGAGCCAATGGGACATGGAGATAGTATATGAAGTGGATATGTGTGAAAGTGTGGATACGTGTGAAAGTGTGGATGCATGTGAAAGTATGTATGTGTGTGTGTCTAGTTTTGGTAATCTAAGGCATCATTACGAAACATCTTGAGTATCACAGTGCCCATTTTGGAAGTCATTCTTTCTTCTTAATGGTATAGTGGTCAAGGGTGTTTCTGGAATGAGACACAATTAGGTTCAGGCCTGGGCTCTGCCACTTACAATCTGGGTGAAAAAATCCCTCTCTGAGCCTCAGTTTCTTTTGTATCTAGAAAAAAGCATAAAACTTGCCCAGGGGGCGGTGAGGATACAGTGAGGTGTGTATGTAGAGCATTAGCAGAATTCCTGGTGCATAGTAAGTTGCCAACAAATTCTAGCTGCTGCTATTATTGTTGTTACTACCATTTCCCTTCTAGTGCCCATTTGTTACCCCAAGCACCTGCCCTGGTGACCATCCCCAGTCTCCCTGCAACTCCCCATGTCAACCTGATCTTCCAGGTCTGGGGGTGGCTTGGGACCAGCTCCCGCTCCCACCAAAGGTTCTGAATTGTCGTTATTGTCCCCATGCCAGTATGAGCGGCTCCCAGGGCGGTGTTGTTTGTGGGGACCTCTCTGCCACCTGTACCTGTGATACCAGATACGGTGGGATGGGAGCCTGTAGCAGCAGCTGTAAGAAGTGTTAAGTTGGCAGGGCGTGAAGAAACACCTGAGTCCCCAGCCTCTCCCCCTCCCTGAGAACCCCAGCTGGCCCTTGTGCACAACCCAACTGTGCGCAGCCTGGTGGTGGCTACAACTGGTTGATCCCACCCTGAGCCATCTTCCCTGCTGTCCACTTCTCATTTCCTGTTGTGTAAGAAACTCACTGCTTGCCTCCCGCCTCCCCCAGGCCAAGAATGGCTACTGGGAGGAGTGACATGTGGATGTATTCTTATTTATTTATTTACTTTAATTTATTATATATTTTTGGAGTTAATCTTTATTGTATTTTTTCCATTACCATTTAGTACCTTTATACCCCCCTCCCCACAGCAATCACCACACCATTGTCCATGTCCATGAGTCCTTTTAACTTTTTGTTCAATCCCTCCACTCCCTCACGCCCCCACTAGCTGTCATCCTGCTCTCCATCTGTGAGCCTGTTCTCACTTTGTTAGTTCAGTTTGTTCATTAGATTCCACATATGTGTAAAATCATATGGTATTTGTCTTTCTCTGACTGGCTTATTTCACTTTGCATAATGTTGTACAGGTCCATCGATACCTTTGCAAAGGGTAAAATTTTCTTCTACTTCTTCTTTTTTTTTTTTTTTACAGCTGAGTAGTATTCCATTGTGTAAATGTCCCATAGTTGTTTTATCTACTCATATACTTGTGGAGACTTGGGCTGCTTCCATATCTTGGCAATTGTAAATAATGCTGCATGAACATAGCAGGGCTTATATTCTTTTGAATTGGTGTTTTGGGCTGCTTCAGATATATTCCCAGAACTGGGATCACTGGGTCAAAAGGCAGATCCATTTTTAATTTTATGAGGTACCTTCATACTGCTTTCCACAGTGGCTGCACCAATCTGCATTCCCACCAACAGTGCAGAACTATTCCCCTTTCTCCACATCTTTGCCAGCACTTGTTGTTTGTTGATATATTGATGATAGCCATTCTAACAGGTGTGAGATGACATCTCATTGTGGTTTTAATTTGCATTTCTCTGATGATTAGTGATGTTGAGCATCTTATCATGTGTATTGGCCATCTGTATGTCCTCTTTGGAGAAGTGTTTATTCAGGTCCTTTGCCCATTTTTAATTGGGTTGTTTGTGTTTTTTGGTGTTGAGTTTTGTAAGTTCTTTATACATTTTGGATATTAACCCCTTATCAGATGTATTGGCAAATGTGTTCTCCCATTCTGTTGGTTATCTTTTTTTAAATTTTTTTCTTTTTTTGAGATAGGTCTGTAACACAATGAATTTCCCTCCTAGGATTGCTTTCCCAGTGTCCCACAGATTTTGGATTGTTTTGTCCTCATTTTCATTTGCTATGAGGTATCTTTATTTCTTCCTTGATCTTGTGTTGAGCCATTCATTGTTTAATAACATGTTACTTAGCTTCCATATCTGTGTGTTTTTCAGTGTTCTTGTGACTGATTTCTACTTTCATAGCATTGTGGTCAGAGAAGATGCTTGATATGATTCCCATCTTCTTAAATTTGTTGACACTCATTCTGTGTCCTAACGTGGTCTGTCCTAGAAAACGTTCCATGCACACTTGAAAAGTGTGTATATTCTTCTGCTTCAGGATGAATGCTCCAAAGATATCAATTAAATCCATTGGATCTACTGTATCATTTAGGGCTGCTGTCTCCTTGTTGATTTTCTGCCTGGAAGGTCTATCATTGAAGTCAATGGGTGTTAAAGTCCCTGACTATAACTGTATTTCTGTCAATCTCCCCCTTTATGTCCAGCAATATTTTCTTCACATATTTAGGTGCTCTTATATTGGGTGCATAAATGTTTACTAGGGCTATATCCCCTTTTTGGATTGTTCCCTTTATCATTATGTAGTGTCCTTCTTTGTCTCTTACTATAGTCTTTGTTTTAAAGTCTATTTTGTTGGATATAAGTACTGCTACTCCAGCTTTTTTTCCTTTCCATTTGTATGAAATATCTCTTTCCATCCCTTTACTTTTAACCTGTGTGTATCTTTCAATCTGAGATGGGTCTCTTGGAGGCAGCATATATACGGGTCTTATTTTCTTATTCATTCAGCTACCTTATGTCTTTTGGTTGGAGCATTTAAGCCATTTACATATTTAAATTTTATCTATTTATTTTTAGGGAGAGGAGCAAGGAAGGAGAAAGAGAGGGAGAGAATCATCGATGAGCAAGAGATACATTGATTGGTTGCATCTTGCACTCACCCAACTGCAGATCCAGCCCATACATCACCCAAGCATGTGCCCTGACTGGGAATTGAACCAGCAACCTTTCGGCTTGCAGGCTGGCACTCAATCCACTGCACCAAACCAGCCAGGGCATCATTTACATTTAAGGTGATTATTGATAGATATGTATTTAGTGCCATTTATTGTTAAACTATTTTTTTCTGTTCTTTTCTTTCTCTTTTACTTCTCCGTCTTAAAGCAAGCCCTTTAACATTTGTCGCAGTATTTGTTTGGTGTTAACAAACTCCTTTAGCTTTAACTTGTCTGTGAAGCTCCTTGTTTCTCCTCCAGTCTTAAATGGTAGCCTTGCTGGGTAAAGTAGTCTTGGTTGTAGATCCTTGCTTTTTTCATCACCTTGAATATTTCATGCCCCTCCCTTTTGGCCTGAGAGGTCTTGGTTGAGAAATCAGATAACAATCTAATTGGTGCTCCCTCGTAGGTATCTACTTGCTTTTCTTTTGTGGCTTTTATGATTCTTTCCTTGTCTTTAAGCCTTGTCATTTTAATTATGATATGTCTCGTTGTCAGCCTCTCTACATCCAACTTGTTTAGGACCCTCTGAGCTCCCTGGACTTGTGTGTCTTTTTCCTTTATCAGATTAGGGAAGTTTTTAGTCACTATTTCTTCAGATAGGTTCTCGATCCCTTGCTTGTTATCTTCTCCTCTGGTATTCTCACAATGTGGATGTTGTTATGGTTCATGTTGTCCAAAATGTTTCTTAAGCTCTCCTCATTTTTTAAAATTCTTTTTCCTGCTATGCTTGGGTGTTTTTCTCTACCTTGTCTTCCAAATAACTGATTTGATCCTTTGCTTCATCTATAACCTACTGTTCATTCCTTCCGGTGTACCATTTATTTCAGATCTTGCATTCTTTATTTCTGACTCATCCTTTTTTATGGGTTCAATGTGTTTTTTCATGCTCTTGAGTATCCTTATAATCACTAATCTAAACACTCTATCTGATAAATTGTTAGCTTCCATTTCATCTAGCTCTTCTGGACAATACTCTTGTTCTTTCATTTGGGGTCTGATTCTTTGTCTTCCCATTTTGGCTACTTCTTTGCATTTCTGCCTTAATTGTTAAAGTGATCAGTGATAAAGCCTCATACTGTAATCAACAACCTGGCTTAAGCACCACAAGGTGGGACAGAGTAATTCCTGGGGGCAGGGCTATCACTTCCACTCAGGCTGACGCCATTCAGAGAGGAGTGCTCTGCCTGAGAAAGATGGCCTCTGCAGTATGGGGAATGACTCGGCACAGGGATCCTGGTGACCATTTGTTTAGTTCTCTCTCCAGAGCCTCAAACCCCAGACTCTCCTCAAACATCTCTAGTCTACTCTGCCCTCCCTCTGCTGGAGCCCAGGGTAAGTAGCTGCAAGCAAAATTTTGCGTGTTGGCTCTTTAAGAGGCTGTCTGGGTCTCCAGCCAGCTCTCTCTGGCAGACAGAATCCCTGCTGACTTTCACAGCTGAATGTTATGTGGGTTCCTTTCTGGCTCTGGTGCTATAGGCTGGGGAGCCCAGCTTGAGATTTAGACCTCACACCTCTCAGGGGAATCTGCCCCCCACCCCCGTCCCACCCCAGCTGCTGAATTATCTCTTTGGAACTTAAAGTTCCACCAGTGGGAGCCCAGCCAGTGCTCTTGTGCCTCCCCTGAATTCCTTAGGAGTCTCATTGTGGTGAAGTGGTTTCTTCTGTCTGTCCTTCGTTATAAGGCTTCTCTCCAGCTAGTGTTCAGTTGGTTATTCAGGATGATTTCTCTACAATTCAATTGTAATTCCAGATTGGTTCTGGGAGGAGGTTAGTGTAGCTTCCACCTTCTCCTCTGCTGTCTTGGGTCCAACATGTGCGGGTATTCTGTTGAAGATTCTGGGCTGCCTGAACTAAGAGGACCTCTCCTCAGCCCCCACCTCCTGACCTTCTCCTTCTCATGCACTCTTGCTCCTCCCTTCCTTTCCCTAATCTCCATTTCCTCCTTGCTCTCTGTGCTTAAAATAAAGTCACCCAGTTCCTGTCATGCTTGTCACTCTTTTTTTGTCCATTATTTCAGGCCTGGAGGGAGTGGATGGGATCTCCAGAAGGGCATTCAATGTGTTGGGAGCTGCGAAGGTCATGCCAGCTATTTATTCATTGGTGTGCATAGGGCCGGGATCACTGAGGTTGGGTGCTTTCATGGCTCAGGGATCTTTGGGGTAATACTCAAGTGCTAGGAAGTATCTGGCACAGTGCTGGCTCATAGCAGGCACTGAGCAATGTTGAGAGGATGAATGAATTCATCTCTAAGCTTTCCAATTTCTCATAGGCCAAAAAATAAAATTGCTTGTTGTGTTGGAGAGGATATAATTTTTTACATATTGCTGGTCAAAGTATAAATTGTTATTATAATGACTTTGGCAAGTATTTTTGTGTGTGTTCTAACATTGAACATTTGGCCATTCTATGATCAAGAAATTCCACTCCTAGATGTATATAAAAAAGAGAAATTCTCACATGTATGTGTCACAAGACATTTAGAAAAATGACCATAGCACCAGCTTTGTAAGAGGAGAAACAAAACGAAATGATAATACAATTACATCACGTGTGGTATATTCACTCATTAGAATGCTAGGAATCCTAGTGGAGGAATCCAGGTTACATAATATTTTTTTTAAAAAAAGCAAGTGCCCTTTTTTTTTGGCTAAAAAAACAAACATAAACAAGAACGACCCCAGAAAAATATTATTAGGTATATGTATATTTATAATGAAACTTAAAAAAAAAAAAGGCCAGGTAACACAAATTCAAGGTAGTATGTAGGTAGATATAAATTGCTAGTAATGTGGTTCTTTTGTCAGCAAGTGGGCTCATGGGTGTTTAATTTTTGTTAGATTATTAAATAAGTAATAAAATCAATATGCTACTTGTAAAAAATTGACCTAAAATGTGAGTTCGTAAGTTGAAAGTGAAAGAGTACATTAAGGTAATTGGTTAGAGGATCAAGAGTGCATTGTACATAATAGGAGTGAGTAATTTTTCATGAAACTTACTTCAGTTTATCTGCATAGATATGTATGTAGATACTGATCCATGATATAAAAAAATTTCTTATTTTGAGTTGTGGTTTAAAAAGTTTGGGGACTTCTGGTCAAGGTGGAGGAGTAGGCAAATGCAGCTTACCTCCTCGCCCAACCACATCAAAATTATGACTAGAATATAGAGCAACCATAACTCAGAACTGTCCAAAATTGAGTTGAATGAAAGTCTGGCAACTACAGAATTAAAGAAACCACATCCATATGGATAAGAGACAAGGACATGAGATGTGGAATGAGCTGGTCCATGTGTAGTAGATAAAAATTTGGAAGGGATATCTCAGGAGTGAGGAGTCCCAGCCCCATACCATGCCCCCCAGCTCACAGTCCCACTGCCAAGAAGATAAGTACCCATGATTCCTGGCTACAAAAACCCAGTGGGTATTGAGTTGGTGGAAGAAACTTCTGGAGTCCCAAGCAGTTCCTCTTCAGGAACCTACACAAGGACTTACTCAGACTCACTCCCTCTGAGCTCCAGCACTGGGATAGCAGCTTGAAAGGTACCAGTGGCATATGGGGAGGAACTGAAGTGTCTGGCATCACATTGAGAGCAGGGGAACAGCTTACTTCCAGACAGAAAAGCTGGCAGAAACCATTGTCCCTTTTCTGAACCCTTCCCCCAACAGAGCCATGGAGCCTGCAGGTAGGTGCCATATCTGAGACTCCATCAAACTGGCTAACACTGTTTGCCCTGCCCTGGAAATACTCTGAGACTCTGCCCCACACAACTTCCAGGTCCTCCCAAGCTGTTAAGAGTGACTTTTCCATATGAATGGTTGGTCTTGGCTCATGCTTCACAAGTTCCTAAATCCTCTCAAGCGAGTAACTGCCAGCCTCAGTGAGCCTCCAGCCCCCATACCTCTTGCTAAATAGCCCCAGGCGTGACACTAGTAGCAGCCAGCCTAGATTCACAGCTTGGCTTCACTTGGGAAACTTTAAGCCCAGCACAAGTCAGCAGCCATCTCAGATTGCTTTACAGCTTATACAGGGTGGCCCCAGGCAGAACATAGGTGGGGGCTGACCTTGGCCTGTACTGCCTGGGAAACCCCAGAGCCTTAAAACCCAGTGGACAGCTATAGACCATGTTGGCATACCACCACCCTGACTGTGCACAACTGATCCTCCACAGAGGTGGTGGTTGGTGGTCAGTGGTCATAGCTGGTCTTTGAAACTGACTGGCCTGGGTAATTCCCTCCCATTGACCTGCCAACAGCAATCAAGCCTCAATGACAAAAGGAGGGTGTACTCAGCCTACATGAAGGGTGCATCTCAAGTACCCAGCTTGGGTGATAGGGGAGGCTACCACTGGACCCTGCAGGACACCTATTAATCCATGTTACCAAGACAGTGAGTCCTAGCAGCTCTACCTAATACATAGAAACAAACACAGGGAGGCTGCCAAAATGAGGAGACAAAGAAACATGGCCCAAATGAAAGAACAGGTCAAAACTCCAGAGAAAGAACTGAACAAAATGGAGATAGGCAATCTATCAGATACAGAGTTCAAAACACTGTTTATAAAGATACTCAAGGAACTTAGTAAGGACCTCAATAGCATAAAAAGATCCAGTCAGAAATAAAGGATACACCAATTGAGATAAAGAACAATTTACAGGGAAACCACAGTAGAGTGGATGAAGCCAAGAATCAAATCAATGATTTAGAACATAAGGAAGCAAAAAAACAACCAATCAGAACCAGAAGAAGAAAAAAGGATCTGGAAAAACGAGGTTAGTTCTGACATTCTCAGCATAGGGGGACCAGAAAGAGAAGAGCAAGAAATTATAAATCTGTTTGAAAAAAACAATGAAAGCAAACTTCCCTGATTTGGTGAAGGAAATAGACATGCAAGTCCCAGAAGCACAGAGAGTCCCAAACAAGATAGATGTTTGGCCCACTGCAAGCTACATCGTAATTAAAATGCCAAAGGTTAAAGATAAAGAAGAAATCTTAAAAGCAGCAAGAGGGAAGCAGATAGTTACCTATGAGGGAGTTCCCATAAGACTGTCAGCTGATTTCTCAAAAGAAACTTTGCAGGCTAGAAGGAATTGGCAAGAAATATTCAAAGTGATGAAAAGCAAGGACTACAACCAAGATTACTTTATCCAGCAAAGCTATCATTTAGAATAGAAGGACAGTTAAAAAGCTT
This sequence comes from Carollia perspicillata, assembly GCA_004027735.1. NCBI lineage: Eukaryota > Metazoa > Chordata > Mammalia > Chiroptera > Phyllostomidae > Carollia > Carollia perspicillata. Next base: position 10,676 of record PVKM010018917.1, on the reverse strand, counting down.
CCCAGACAAGAACTAAAGGAGTTCATTATCACCAAATCATTATTACATGAAATGTTAAAGGGACTTATTTAAGGGAAAAAAAGATCAAAACTATGAATGATAAAATGGCAATAAATGCATATTTATCAATAATAGAATCTAAAAAACAAACTAAGCAAACAAGAAGAACAGAGACAGATCGTGGATATGGAGAGTGTTTTCATGGTTGCCAAATGGGAGAGGGGTTTGGGGGAATGGGTGAAGAGGTGAGGGGATTAAGAAGTATACATAGGTAGTTACAGAATAACCATGGGGTTGTAATGTACTGCATAAGAAATGGAGTAGCCAAAGTACTTATACACATGACTCATGGACATGAACAATGGTGTGGGGATTGCCTGAGGGAGTTGGGATTGTTGGTGGAGGGGGCAAAGGGGAAAAATCAGGACAACTGTAATAGCATAATCAATAAAATACATTTAAAAAAAAAAGAAGTAAAAAACATAGGCTCCTAAAGAACCTCTTGCCAAGGTATGCCAGTAGATATGTACCAAAAAGTTCACAGCAGCATAGTTTGTTATAACAAAAACAAAAATACACATATGCATACCCATAGGAGAGTGGAGGATTATTCACACACTGGAATACTATGCAACAACAACAAAAGAAACTAGTCGGCAAATCTCACCAATGGGATGTCGAGGAGGAAAAGCAAGTTACAGAGCATACAGGGTAATTTTATTTGTATAAAACATAAAAGTAGTCAAAATTAAATGATTGCTTAAGGGTTCATTCACACATGATAGAATAATAAAGAAAAGCAAGAGAACGCTTAACACAAAAACCAGGATAGTGGTTACTTTGGAGATTGTATGGGCTCAGGGATGAAGGGTCTGGCCCGGGGGCTTTGAAGGTACTGGTGGATACACAAAGATTTGTTTTATTATTTTTGCATTTAAATTATTAAATGTATGTTATATATAACTTTTTCACATGTATGAGAAATTTATGAACAAAAAGAAATGCCAACAGCAGCTTGTGCTCTCCAGTCCCGTGGTTACTTCAGTTTGGAATTATAACCCCAGATTTCTTACCTAGTCTTGAAGCCGGAATCCCAGTTTCTCTCCCTCCTGTCTGTCTTCCACACTGCAACCAGAGAGGCCTCCCCAAATTGTGTATCTGGTGGCAACGTGGCTGGTCTGCTCATACACATTTTGTGGCTCTCCACTGCCCACTACATAAGCCCAAACTCCTCATCTCCACACATTTCTCCTACCTGAATTCCCCTTTCCTCCCCTTCCTTCTCCTGCTTTAGGCCTATTCCAGGTCAGGGGCCTCCACTTTTCTATCTGAGCTCACCGAATGGCCGGCCCCCTTGTACTCCATGTCAGAACTCTGCAGCTGTAACAAGGTGAGGTCACAAAGCCCTTAAGAAGGAGAGGCCTTGTTCTCAGAGGCGAGGATTCTGGAAGCTCCTTGGACTGGAGCTCGGCTCAGAGCTCACGGGAGGCTTGGAGACTATACAGCTCTGCTCATCATGGTAAGGCTTTCCCACATGGTTCACAGGCTCTCATGGGATGAAGGGTCTTGGACTTCATCCATGTCTGGGTCAAGCTTGTCTGCTGTATCTACAGCTTTTGGTAACTGGAGCAGAAAACGGTGGGAAGTGAGGGGGAATGAGGCAGAGATTGGTGGGAGATGATGTTACTTAGCCTACTCCTATCTTTTCCTCCAAACCTCATCTTCCCTAGGAGGAAGTTTGCCAGGAGCTGGTGTGAATGGTTCCTATTCTTTGGGTGGAAGGGGTGTGTGACTTTTTCTGTCCCGCAGAGTGTAAAGAGCATGAGCTTAAGATTTGATCTGGCTCAGCTGTTGACTGGCTGGGTCATTCATGTCCCTCTGCTTCCCTGCTTCCTAGTGTGGTAGATGTTATGAGCATCAGCTTGCCGGAGGAAAGGCAGTGGAGACGGTGACATCTACCTGGCCCACTGCACAGGTGGTTGTGGGCCCCAGCGAGGGGGTGGAGGTAAAAGACTTTGAAGAGCCTAAGGCATTGGGCTAGTGTCGCTTATGTGGCCAGGCTGTTTATGTGCTGGTCTGTGGAGACAGGGTGCAGGAGAGGAAAAGCCGTTGATTTTGTTGCTTGTAGACAGACCTTCCCATCCGGATTCTGGCTCCTTCTCTTTGGTTTGCAGGAGGAGCCGAAATCTGGATTCGTCTCTTATTGACATTCATCAGATTAAGGAAGTTTACTCATACTTAGGTTTTTTAAAAGTATTTTTAAAATGAGAAAATATTGAATTTTGTTAAAAGCTTTTTGTATTCATTTAGATGATCTATAAGTGGTGAATGACAATTGATTTCCTAGAGCGGATTTCCTAGTCCTGGGATAAACCTCATGTGATCTCAGTCTAAAAACCCAGCTCAGTAGGTTGTTGCCCCTTGTCCCTGAGTTTGTGTTACTGCTGGATCTCCGGGCCTGGTGGAACACCTCCACTATGCCAGCCAAGCTCCTTTCATTTTCCCAGCAACCTTTGCGGACAGGATATATTACCATCCCTGCTTAACAGAGGGAGCGGCAGAGGCCCGGGAAAGGTGGATAATCAGTCCACGGGAGCAGATGGGTGGGTGGGTAGTTGACTGTTTTATTGGCCTCAGTCAAGTGCCCTTACTTACTCTCCTCACTTCCCTGATCCTCCCCTTGCTCTGCTGCCCCTACCCCCAGTGTGAAGAAGAGACGAAGGTGACCATGCAGAGACCTGTGCAGAACCTGAGGCACAGCAAGGAGGAGCTGAACTGTCTTAACCAGGCCATCCAGCAGCTGACTGTGGAGGTGGACAGTGGGAAGAGTCGGGTGAGGGGTGCCAGGGGTAGGGGGCACTGTGGTGACGGTAGGGGTGTGTCCCTTATTTGTGACAGCTAGACTAGAGCCCCCCGTGCTTTGGAATAGTTTCCATTTGTAAATGTCTGAGTAATTAGGAGTGTGGCTGTATGTGTGTCATGCTTACACTCGCCTACGGCTCCCTGTAGTTCATGTGGGTAAGTGATTAGCATGCAGATAAATATGTTTGAATATATATGCTTGTTGTGTATCATTTTTTATATGTATGTACATTTTTATGTCTGTGCATTTTGTCTTATGTAGCATTACATTTGAGCTCATCTTCAGAAACTGCAAGATTTTGCCTAGAAATCCAGTTTTCTGGGTTCTCTGAAAATGTGCGGATCTGGTGACATTAAACTATGATAGCACATGGTAACATTTGGCTAGAAGAGAGAGGCCCCTGTCTCCCCTACGTGGGGACATGATCCTTTGCATGCCACAGCCCCTCCCCCGTGCCCCACCATTCTGGACTGCTTCCTTTGACACCGAGGCAGAAGGTTCTTCATCATTTATCTCCCCTTCCCTGTAGAAGAGGACAGGTGCTGAAGCTATGTCTCTCTCTAAGGTTGAGAAATGAAAGACAGGGAACATGAAAGAGGCCCTGGTGATTTGAGGACATTGAGAGCATGCATTCCTCTCTGTGCAACTGGCTACTGTTGCATGGAGTTAACATTCCACCTTTACCTTTTGATGCCTCCAGCCTCGCCTCTGTAGGCATTTGTGTTTGTGACTCCGGCTGCAGGACTGAGAGGAGGGTTCCCACATGAATGCCTTCTTGCTCCTGGATTCTTTCCCTGTCCACCTCTTCTCTTTTCTCCCAACATGCGCTCTGTCAAGCCCTCCCAGCTCACACTCCACACTGACCAGGGAAGGGGTTCTGCTTTGGTCTTTTCTTGCTTTTTGCAGAGAGAAGTGTCTCAGGCTCTGAGGGAGACTTGTGGGGATTCTCCCTCCTCCAGGAACTGATGACTCTGAGGGGACTAGCTGTCAGGTTCCAGGGGTGCATGGCAGAGTGAGAGGGTAGTCACGTTGGGGTGCAGTCTCCCAGCAGCCACAGCTGCTCTGATCCCCTGTGCTGGCTTCCTAAGCAGCAAGCACACCTCTCCAAGGCAAGCAGTTATTATTATTATTTTTCCCCAAAGACTACAAATTTTAGTCTTCTGTGAGAATAGGATAGCCTTCTTGTTAGTTTGCCCGATAAAACAATAATGCCAGCATTTTGAGCTAAGAGCATTTGATGCTTTTCGCATCTGAGTTCATATTAGAAAGTGTCACTATACTGGTGCAAAAGGCTTTCTCTCAGCCATCCCTGATGGCAGGTGCCAAATCTCCATCCTAGTAGCAGTGTGGACACACACACACGCATTTCACAACAAGTGTGCTCGCCCTACACAATGATCTGTAGTCTTCATTGGCCTTCCATCCTCTGGGAAAGGTCTGGACCCTTGAGGGGAAATGGGTGAGGACCAAGGATGACCTTCTGTCTGTGGTCTTCCTTTCACCCTCAGCCCTGCAAACTAGAAGGAGCCAAGCACCCACCAGCTCTGCAGGAGGAGGGTGCCTCAGGCAGTGCCAAGGGCAAGCTGGCCTCGCTGGAGGCCGCACTGCAGCGGGCCAAGCAGGACATGGTGCGACAGCTGCGGGAGTATCAGGAGCTCATGATCGTCAAGCTGGGCCTGGACTTTGAGATCGCCACCTACCGCAAGCTGCTGGAGGACGAGCAGAGCAGGTGAGGGGTGCTTCAGATACAGCAAGCATACGGATGGGGTGGGGTGGGGGGTCATCACCTGGGTCCTCAGCAGCTGAGGACAGGGTGGGGAAAGGTGACCTGAGTATCCAGGAACTTGTTTTCCTGGAGCCAGTTTGTTCTCAATATTCAACAGCCCTGTAGACAAAGACCCCAGCTAATGAACAACTCATAAAGCCATTCATCCCCAGGATCAGACAGTAGGGGCGAGTTTGTTCAGACAGGGGGACTAAGGTCTCAGTGTGAAGTGCCTTCTTCTCAGTTCTGCCCCTCTTCCTAAGACCTGGGGAAGGCAGTGTTTGTGGGAACAAGTAGGGACTGGCTTTTACCCTTAGGCAGCAGTAGGGACTCAAGGACTGCCAGCTCCATCCAGCTGGGGGACACAAGGCGTAGGGTCGGGGAGGGAACCCACCATGTGGCAAGTGTGCTATATTTATTATCTCTCTAAGGCCACAATAACCCTGGGAGGGATGGCTCTGTCTCAGTTTCACAGACGAGGAAACTGTGTCTTAGAAAGCGCAAAAGGATGACTTCAGGGATGCACGGGTAGGAGGGGATTAAGTGAGGCCTGAACAATATCCTTCAGATGACTGAGCTGTCTTCTCTATGGTCTCCTTTAAAATGCACCCCCACCCATGGTCTCCCCTTTCAAGATGTTTAGGCCCCCAAAAGTGTAGATCTCTTGCCTTCTTCGTCTTCCAAGAAGTCATCAATATAAAAGTGAATTACTTAAATTTACTCAAAAGTCTGTGGGGATCTGAGAGAACCAAAGAGCTTGCAGGATGGAATGATTTCTGCCTTTCTGGAGAGGGCCAGGAGCGTTTTATCTTAGAGAATGGAGACTGTTACAGCTAGGAGATAGATACACTTGACCTGTTTCCTCCTCCCTGCAGGCTTGGCCTAAGACTGGGAGCGGGGAGCCTCCGTAAGTAAATAATAGGTATAATTTGGGATAGAGGGGCCAAATCTTATTCCCTCTCCTTGTGTGTATCCTCTCAGGAAGGGAGACGGGGTCTGCTTCCTCTGCCTCCCTTTGCCAGGGGCTATTTCTTCTCTTGGGAGTCTTTGTGTCTTTGTGTTGGGGGGAGGGGGTCCTATGGTCTGCCCTTTGTGGGGAGGTTCTGTTGGTTTTGCCTCGTGTGTGGAAGGAAGTTCCGTGGATTTATCCTCGTGGAGAAGATTGTTTTATCCTTGGGTGGGAGGAATCTGTGTCTGACTTCAAGGAGGGACAGATTCTCCTGTCTGTTTCTGGGGCGAAAGAGGTCTGTATCTATTCCTTTGGGGATTTCACACCTCTGTCTCTTAGTGGGGAGTGTCTGTGCATTGCTTCCTGGTGGAGTTGTTTGTATGTCATGTCTGTCTTCTGGGGCAGAGGGAGGGAAGGGGATATCCTCCCCTCCAGCAGCTGCTCTCTGCTCAGCCCTGGGCGGTGATCCCGCCGGCCGGCCTGGCTCCGCCTTGGGCTCCGCCCTCCTGCTGCCAACACCTGCGAGTTCCGACACCCTGGATACGAGCGCCCCTGGCGACGGCTGCGCGCTCTGCAGCTCCTCCGGCTGTGCTGGGGATTTCAGCGGCAGAGGCTTCCGCGGATGTTGAACACTTCCTAGCCCGCACAGAAGTCAAAAAACCCTACCTTTTGCCCCAAAGACTTGGTCTCAGATGCCCCTCCCATGGATCTGGCCCTCATCTCACCTCTCCCTCCTGCCCCTCACTTTAGAGCATAAAGTCTCTGAATGCTGTTTTGCCCCTCTGAACTCCCCCCACTCCTCTTTTCCTGGGACCCCTCCCTCTTTCACAATAAAAATGTTCTGCAGTGGACTGAGCCGCCAGGCTCTTTGCACCTGGATTTATTCCTAGTATTGTTGCGGAAAAACGAACCCTTACACGATTTGGGGTGACGGAGTAAGCCTTTATTACACGCGTGGGCCCAGAGGAGACAACTTCCAAATTCTGGGCGCTGAGGAGGGGTCAGGTGGGTGGTTAAATACCTTTGTAACAAAGTGGGGAGGGGAGGGGTTTTGTGGTACAAGCAGGAGATACATAAATGTGAAAGCCAAGGACACAGAGGAGGAAGGATACGGTCTGGGTCCCAGGACAAAGAAACAGCATGGGATCATCCAGGGCCTGGGGCAGAGAGTCAACTAACTAGTCAGCAGGTGGCTGTCTGGAGCCTGGGGGCCAGCCGGGAGCCATCAGTGGCCTGAACAGAGTGCCAGCTTCAGCTTCTATCTACATTCTAAATTCCTATTACAGCATGAAGACAAAACTGGCCAGATCTGGGGTTGGGGGCACTACCAAGAAGCAACGGCCCCAGCTCTACTTGGCAGAGGAGCTGAAAACTGCATTCATTCATCCACTCACTCTGCAAACACTGACCGTCCTCTGAAGGTCAGACATGGTGTTTGGTAAGCAAGACAACCTCTAGTCCTAGCTCTTCGGAGGTGACATTCTGGTGGGGAGGCAGGCCACAGACAGGGAAACAGACCGGAAAGAGAGCCGAGCGGGAGAGGGATGAGGGCAGGCCTTCAACTGCCCAGGCAGAGGCACTTGAAGGCAAGTCCGTGGGAAGACGGCCATCGCAGACTGGGGCTGGGGGGGCATGAACACAACTGAGTCCTGGTTTAGCAGCGGATCTAATGGTGGGTTTCGAACAGCACAGTATGGTGGAGACAATCTTGTCTGTGGAATCAGACTGAGGTTCCGGTTCTGCTCTACTCCAGGTCTATGCTGTAGCTTATTTATTTATTTTTTTCACAAGGTAACTGGACTTCAGGGGGCAGAAGATAGGCCAGTTTGGGGGGTGGGGTGGCCAGTGAAGTTTTGGCTTTCTGAGCTCTTTCCTTGCTACACAGCCTGAGATACCTCTGTTCACGAAGCTCACATTCTTTTTATCAACGCATTATCACCACATCTGGGGAACGAAGGTTCCTGCTTTCTAAGTCCCTGGGTAAGGCTAAGGTGCGTGATTGGCCAGAGGCTCTGGCTTTACCTTTTAAGGCATACCAGTGCCAAGGTGTCTGCTGTATTTTCCTGGGTCCCTGCCCAAAAGTATCTAAATGGCTCCCTTCCTGGTTAAAGAGAGCGATGTCATGCTGCAGGAATGGGATGGAAGCTTGTCTGGCAGGCTGCCACCCACCTGAAGGGAAGGAGACCTGGCCTCGCCCGACTCCGGCATCAGCCCTGTCTGATCCAGACTGACTGACACTAACTGTGAAAACGTTCTTACCAACACTCCCAGTGCAAAGCAGCTCCTGCAAGCAGAACTGGCTCTTCTGCAAGACTTTTTGGTTGGGCTCTGTGCTCCCCGCATTTTGCTAGGTAATGACATTCTGTGATTTTCAAGGTTAGGTTTTATTTAGCTCCAGCTGTGCTGACTGTTTGTGCGAAATGCAGAAGGGAATGGCCCTAAGAGCTGTAGGCAGGATTTCTGACAAGCCTTCTGCAGCCCATATCATAGAGGACCGGTTGTTGCCTGTGATTTTCCCTTTCTAAATTCCAAACCTGACATCAGTCCAAGAGATCCCAAGGGCTGCGGGGTCAGGTTTGAGTCTCTTGCTGAGCCAGGGCCACGAGGGCCACCAGCAATGTTTGCAGTTTGGGGACTGCTTCTTTGAGCAGGCTCCCTGGCCATGGGCCACATTCCAGCCTGGGGTGGGAGAGAATTACTTGTATATTTATGAAGAGTCATTCGCCAGCCCATTTATAAGCTTTATGAGTCGGGTGACTTCTGAAGGGAGGAGGGTGGTCACCAGTGCATTCATTGCTTTGGGGATCTCAAGGGGTCAGTCTGTTGGCTCCTGATGTCTGTCTCACACTTAATTGCACTTAAAAATGTCAGATGCAACTTGGCTGTGTGAGTGTCTCTGTTGGAGCCTCAGGTCTGGACTCTTGACAGGGCCTGCTTCTGAGCTGTGTGGTGTCGCAGCGCAGAGGGCTGGTTAGGACAATGGCACGCTCTGGAACTCCCCCAGGGCTCTGTCCTGCTCAGAATTCCATCAGGAGAGTGGAGGAGCCACACTGGTGGCCAGGACACCCGGGACTGATACTATTCCTTAAAAGAGCCTTTTTGGTTTCAAGCAAACAAAATATAACCAGAGACATCAGAATTAAGAACAATCTAACAACAGCCAGCTCGCTTCTGGTCTCTCACACATTTTAGTAATTAGTTCTGTTGCCCTGAGGGATGGGGGCTAACATTTCTGCTACAGTGTTCTGGGCCTGGGACTGAAAATTTAGAAATTCACCCTGCTGTACAGGTAATATGTTCAGGGACTTGCCTTGGTCCATAGTGAAGCTAAGGGGCTGTCTCCCCACTCCCACCACCGCTTATAAGATCCTCATCAGCGTCAGCGTAGGGGCATGGAGGGAGACATTTTCCTGAATGAAGGAGCTCAGTGACTTTGGAAGACATTGAGATTTCTCTCTGCACTTGCAATCTCTGATCACAGATATAAATGCAGTGAGAGGCTGGCCATGGCTCCGATTTCTGGAGGGGTGTCTACTTTACAGTCTGCAAAACAAACAAACAATAAAAAAAAAACTAATGATAAACACACCATGATGATTTTGTGTCGGGCACTGTCTGAGCATTTTATATGTATGAAATTCTGTACTCCATCAACCCTGAGGTAGGTGTTCTTTTGCTCATTCTCACTAGAGATGTGGACACTGAGTCACTGAGAGGGTAAGTCCTTGTCCCAGGTCGCTCAGTGAGGCAGGGACAGAGCCCAGTTAAAGAGCCCAGTTCGGGGCCCCGGCAGTCTGGCCCCAGAGTCTGTGTGCTCACCTCTCTGCCACATCACCTTGTTAGGTGCTGTTTTCTGGTTTTGAGGTAATTTATCAGCTATGGCAGGTCGCCAAACCTCAAAGGGACTCCATTAAAAAACAGGTCGCCATATCAAAGGCTTTTTGAAAGTTGAAGTCATGTTCATGTATTCACCCCTTAAAGAATTCTAATAAATCACTGGGGCATGAGTCTTCCCCACTGCAGCAATGGGGGTTTTCCTTAAGCACTGAGTGACTGGAGAACCTCATTTTCATTACCCATCTGTTCAGAGGGCTGCACAAGGATTGTTTGTGGGGACAGCTGTGGTTTGGTAAAATGAGCACTAGAGATGCCCATGGGTTCAATCCCCAGCTGTGCCACTGAACTCAGCATGGAGCCCAATTACCAAGAGTCTTTGAGCGCTGGTTTCTTCATCTTCAAGATGTACCATAAAAGGTGGTGTGGATACACCAGTAAGGTTGTGTGAATTACGTTGTGTGGGGGCCTAGCACAATCCTGGGCTAAACCTGAGACTGCTGTGAGCCCAGGGACAGAGGACGGCACCGGAACCCCAGACTAGGCCTTTTTCTGCTCCGTGTTACTCTCGAGACCTTCCCAAACCCCGGCCGGCCCTTTACAGGACTGCAGAGCTGGAGACTGAGGCCCAGTGTTGGCTACATTGATTTATTGGAAACACAGGTCAAGACAGAGGTGAACAGAAGAGGAAGGGGAGAGGCTGGGGGACTCTGGCCACTGGCCCCATGGCAGCCCAGGATAGGGTCCTGGTCCTAGTCCTTCCTGCCATGGGACCTCCTTCCCGTGGGCACTAAGGGGACTTCTTTCTGGGGTAGTCTTTCCCAGCGTAGGGTGGGAGGGGCAGGATCCAGGAAGAGGGGATCACAGATACATGTGAATCTAGGAGCAGGGTGGACCTTTCAAAGTGCAGAAGTAACCCAGTGCTTGCTCTGCCCCAGGGCTGGACCAGGCCCTACTGGGCAGGAGAGAAGCAAGGTTGGGGCTTGAGTTGGGGTGCCTAACACTTGCGGCAGCTGCTGGCGCAGGAGCCCACGCCGTAGGAGCTGATGCCGCAGGAGCCCACGCCGCAGGTGCCCAGGCCACAAGATGTGATGGAGTTGCAGGGGCCGCAGGGTGCACAGGGTGCACACATTCCTGTGTTCACTGCCAGGTTCCCACTGCAGGGGGCGCTGCAGGCACTACCTGTCACTGGCCTGGAACCCGACGTGCAGAGGTCGCCGCAGACAACTCCACCCCGGGAGCTGCTGACACCTGCCAACCCCAAA
>PVKM010018916.1:0-24657 GCA_004027735.1 Carollia perspicillata | reverse complement strand
ATGAACAATAAAAGGACAGCAAACTCACAGTTATTAACATCCAACACCTAAAACAATAGCAGACTAAGTGATCACCTAAAACAGGAGCAGAGCCACAGAAATGGAGGTTACATGGAAGGTTAGCAACAGGGGAGTGGGATGAGAGGGTGGGGAGAAGGTACAGAGAAAAAGTAGCATAGAAGGTGAGGAGAAAATAGACAGGGAGAGGGCAAGAGTAGTGTGGGAAATGTCGAAGCTGAAGAACTTATGACACATGGACATGAACTAAAGTGGGGGAATGTGGGTGGGAGTGGTGTGCAGGGTGGAGGGGAATGAAGGGGAGAAATGGGACAACTGTAATGGCATAATCAATAAAATATATTTAAAATATATATATAAAATATATTGACTCATAGAATTGAAGTGCATTCTTCCTTTATCATAAAGATATCCAAGTTTTCTAAGTGAAACCATGTTCTTTAAAAGTCTGCTTTGAAAACTCCCTACTTTATAACTTCACTATAGTCTCTTCATACTTCTATCACAATACCAGTTATATTTTACTGAACATAAGTGTTTATATTTATTTTTTCATCAAGTATTTACTGAGTATCCACTACTGGCACTCAGTACCATAGTTGCTAAAGACACAAAGATAATTAAGAAGAAATTCTTTGCCTCAAGACTAGGAAATAGACCATTTTAATACATAAAAGACCAATAGTATACCTAATACAAAGTACTTGAATCTTCCTGAGTGATAATAAATAATAAAAATGAATGGGGTATAATGGGATCAAAGAAGAAGCCATCTATCCAAATCCACAAGAATAGGGTCAGGTTTCATGGGGGTGATGACTGAGCTGAATTAGAGACAACCAGGTAAAAGGAAGCGTGGATGGTGAGAAAATATGCCAGGCAAAGCAGCAAGGTGAGAAATGTAATATTTCCTCAAGGATTAATAAGCAGCTCTATAATGCTTACTGGTGAAGCATAAAGTATGATACATGGAGTAGCAAGAGGAGAGGCTGGAGAATAGGCAGTAGTACTATTACAGAAAGTTTTGCATACCTCATTAAGCTTTAATTACAATTATAAAAAGCCACTGCTGGCTATTATAGTGAAGGCAAGAGATGAAGACCTTGTCTCAGGCTAGGACAAGAAGAGGACTGATTGGAAAAATATTCATAGCACTTGGGGACTAAGCATGGAGGTGAGTAATTGAGAAAGGGAAAGAGAAGTTCAGACTCAGATGTTTTCAGCATGAGTGAACAGTGATAACAACTAGAATACAGAGGAAGAAGGAAGAGAAGTCTTTTGGAGGAAACTAATAAGTTCCTTTTTTTTTTTTGATCTGTTGAATTTGTGCATAAAAATCTCTGGGAGTCATCAACATATGGAAGGTACTTGAAATCAGAAAAAGAGAGAATTATTCAGGGAGTTTCAAGGAAAGAGAACAGTAGGCCTCAGTCAGGCTGGGAAGAGAAACCCATGATGATGACAGAGAAGTAACAGAGAACCAGAAGAATAAATATATGGGAATAAAATGTAAAATGTATATGGGAATGGTCAGCAGTGTCAAGAGTCAGCTAGAATTGTCACTATTTTTAATTCCAGCTATTCCAATGGGGGTGTTGTGATAATTCATCATGATTTTAATTTGCATTTCTCTAATGGTTAATGTCAAACATCTTCCATGTATTTTTTGCCATCCATAAATCCTGTTTATAAAATGTCTATTCATGTTGTTTTCCATTTTCTAATTGGATTGCTTTTATAATGCTGAGTCTTGAGAGTTCTTTATAAATCCTGAATACAAATTCTTTGTTGGACATGTAATTTGTGAGTATTTTCTCCCAGCGCATAGCTTTTTTTAAATCATTCTCTTCACAGTGTGTTTCACTGAGCAATAATTTTTACTTTTGATGGAATATAATTTATTGGGATTTTTTATGGATTGTGCTTTTTTTTGTCATGTCTAAGAACTCTTTGCCCAGCCATAGGTTTTCTAATAAAATTTTTATGGATTTACCTTTCTCCTGTGTTTTTAATCCTTACTTGAGAATATGTATATTGATTTTACAAAGAGAGGATGGGAGAGGGAGAGAGAGAGAGAGAGAGAGGCAATGATGTGAGAGAGAAACATCAATTGGTTGCCTCCTGTATGTGCTCTGGCCTGGGGATAGAACCCACAACATAGGTATATGCCCTAACCTGGGACTGAACCTTTTGGAGTATGGGACAACACTTCAGCTAACTGAGCAACCCAGCCACAGCTCTTCTAAAAGTAAAAAAAAAAAAAAATGTTTTAAAATTTACATTTAAATCTGTGATCAATTTTTAGTAACTTTTATGTAAGGTGTGAGGTTTAGGCTGATGTCTGGAATCTCTAGTTGTTGTTTATTTGTTGTGTTTTTTTACAGATGTTTAATTGTTCCACCCTATTTGTTGAAAAGACTATCCTTCCTCCATTGAATTGATTTCTGCACCTTCCTCAAAAATCAGTTGATTGTATTTGTCGGATTTAACTGGTCATCTACGGTGTTCCACTGATGAATGTGTCCAATTATTTAACAGGCTGAGAGTAAACAGAGGGGAGAGGGGAGGGAATTTCAGGGGAAAGGGGAAGGAGTCACAGGAACAAATATAAAGGACACATGGACAAAAACTAAGGGGGGTGGAAATGGGAGGGAGGTGGGGAGCACTGGTGGGGTAGGCTGGGATGGGAGTAAAAGAGAGAAAACTGTACTTGAACAACAACTAAAATTAAAAAAAAGTAAAAGGGTTTTTAAAAATCAACTGGAGATCTAGTGAGAGAAATATTGAAAAATATCTTTTATTTGGCAATTAGTGGTCAATGGTAACATTAATGATGAAGTGGTAGTGTCCCTAGAAGCCAGATTGCCAAGAACAGTGGATTCAGGAGTGAATGACTGTTTTTATGCCCAGGTACATACTTAATTTTTTAATATGTTTTATTGATTATGCCATTACAGTTGTCCCATTTCTCCCCTTCATTCCCCTCCACCCTGCACACCACTCCCACCCACATTCCCCCACTTTAGTTCATGTCCATGTGTCATAAGTTCTTTAGCTTCGACATTTCCCACACTACTCTTGCCCTCTCCCTGTCTATTTTCATCCCACCTTCTATGCTACTTAGTCTCTGTACCTATTCCCCCCCTCCTCCCACTCCCCTGTTGCTAACCTTCCATGTAACCTCCATTTCTGTGGCTCTGCTCCTGTTTTAGGTGACCACTTAGTCTGCTATTGTTTTAGGTGTTGGATGTTAATAACTGTGAGTTTGCTGTCCTTTCACTGTTCATATTTTTTACCTTCTTTTTCTTAGGTAAGTCCCTTTAATACTTCATATAATAAGGGCTTGGTGATGATGAACTCCTTGAACTTGACCTTATCTGAGAAGTGCTTTATCTGCCCTTCCATTCTAAATGAAAGCTTTGCTGCATAGAGCAGTCTTGGATGTAGGTCCTTGCCTTTCATGACTTGGAATACTTCTTTCCAGCCCCTTCTTGCCTGCTGGGTCTCTTTTGAGAAATCAGCTGACAGTCTGATGGGAACTCCTTTGTAGGTGGTTGTCCCCTTATCTCTTGCTGCTTCTAGAATTCTCTCCTTCATTTTTATCTTGGCTAATGTAATTATGATGTGCCTTGGTGTGTTCCTCCTTGGGTCCACCTTCTTTGGGACTCTCTGAACTTCCTTGGAAGTCGATTTCCTTTGCCAGATTGGGGAAGTTCTCCTTTATTATTCATTCAAATAAGTTTTCCACTTGTTTCTCTTCCTCTTCCCCTTCTGGTACTCCTATAATTCAGATGTTGGAATGTTTAAAGCTGTCCTGGAGGTTCCTAAGCCTCTCCTCATGTTTTAAGTCTTGTTTCTTCATTCTTTTCTGCTTGGTTGTTTGTTTCTTCCTTCTGGTCCACTCCATTGATTTGAGTCCCAGTTTTCTTTCCATCACTATTGGTTCCCTGTGCATTTTCCTTCATTTCACTTAGCATTGCCTTCATTTGTTCATCTAATTTGTGACCAGAATCAACCAGTTCTGTGAGCATCCTGATCATCAGTGTTTTGAACTGTGCATCTGATAGGTTGACTATTTCTTGGTTGCTTAAAAGTATTGGCTCTCAGGCTTTGAGCTGTTCTGTCTGAGTCATTTTTGGTCAGGTCGCACCTATTACATATGGATGGCAGAGCCTTAGGTGTTTACCAGGGCAGGGCAACCTAGTCACCGGGTTGCAATGCTACCTGTCAGGGTGGGGTCAGAGAAGGAACAATGGTGCCTGTTCCGTGCTCTCTGGGATTTGCTGCCTCCCACACTGCCCACTCTTGCCTAGTTTATCTGTGCAAGAATGTGTGTCCTCAGTCGGCCACCTGCCCTGTGTGCTCTGCTCGTCTCCTCCCCACATCTGGTGTCTGCAAGCTCCATGCCACCTATGCTCCCCAGTGCTCCTGGGTCTGCCAGCCATTGGGTTTTCCTGCTGCATTCCCTCTTCGCTGACTGCCAACTCCGCCCCTCTTACCGGTCTGGTTGAATGGTTGTCGGACCTCCGTAGTTCAATTTTCTGTGTTCTGGTTGTGCTATTGTTTATAAATCTCTTCTGACCTTAATCTTGATTGTGGGAGGAGGCACAGTATTTCCACCTATGCTTCCATCTTGGCCAGTAGTCCCCAGGTATATACTTTAAACTATACAATACTAAAAGGCAAAAACTGAGGAGGAAGAGTGAGGATGCTAAATATATAAGCAAAAAAAATCTTAAAACTCTTACAATTCACACAGTCTCACATTAGATATTTATGAATGTTTGGGGGTTGTTTTGTATCAGTTCTTACATCTAGTAAAGAGGAAAATCCACAGCCAAAGTCTCCAGAAAAGTTGGAAGGCATAAGGAGGAGGAAGATGAGTATTTTAAATAACAAAAAATTTGGAATAGCTAAAATGAGGTTTTTCCAAAGATCCTCAGTCCACCCAGAGGTATTCTCAGTCCTCTCTCCCCAAAGGGAACACTAAGGGACTTGGAAAACCGATACCCCTATCTAGGAACATGTTGTGTAAATTCCTCTTTTGTGTAACCAGCTCCATGAGTTTCCATACCCTTTGTTGTTAAAGAAATTTTTCATGTTGCATCTTTTCACCAATCACATCCTACTCCCTTGTTGTTACCCATGCAATGTCTTATTTTTTTAAAAAAATCTCTGACATCCAAGTGGAGATTTAGAAGATGGCAGCCAAGTAGGTGGAAGTCAAGTCCAATTGCTCTTGTTCTCAACTCAGACACTTTTGAAAAACAAAAGTGAACCGTCAACAGAATATTAGCTGATATGAAGTTTGGAAGCCAAAGAGTGCAGAGGATGCTTCAAAATCGGCAGTAAGGAGGTTCTATAGGTGGATGGGAAAGGTCCCTGTGCAGTGCTAGCAGGTGTGGCACCAGCATCAGTGACTGCTGCAGCTGCCCGGCTGCCGTGGCACCTGCATTGGTGGAGAGCCTGGTCAGAGATAGCAACCTAGTGGCTTCCTTCCCTCTCAGGGCAGGGATCAACTTAGATAAGCAATGTCATCAGGGAGAACCAAGCTATACACACACAGCTAGCAGCATACCCTATCTACAGTTACAGATGCCTACCAGGAGAGTGCCAGAGAGTGAGAGAGATAGTGTCTGCACCTGTATCTGGTGTAGGAGGGCTACAGCTGGCTGTGACTGAGATAGACTCTTGACTTCTTGGAGAGCTGGAGTGTATGGAAAGCTGGGCAGTGGCTTGGTGCCATAGTGGGAGTGCCCAGAGAGACTTTTTTTAAAAGGGGAGCTGAAGCATGTTGGGCATGGGCCCTGTGCACTCAGCTGCCCTTGCCAACAAGAAGGGAGAACTATGGGTGTGATGTGCTTCCATTCAGTACAGCTAGGCGGATTGATCAAAGGGGTGCAAAGCGACTTCGTTTTTTGGCCTCAAGAAAGCCCATGCAGTGGTGCAGAGCAGAGAGTGCATGTAGCAGTGTGCTGTGAGGGTGGTGGGCTGGGAACTGTGCATTTGAGGTTTTCTGAGGCCAGACTGGGCCCTCTTCCTTGGAGGAACCCCTGGGAAGGGAAGGTTGAGCCCAGCCCCCACCTCCTACAGGAGGGGAAGACCTGTAAAACCAGCTGAGCAGGCTTAATAACATTGCAGGAGGAATTTGTGCAGGAGTAAGATAGCAAGACCAATTCTAAAAGGGCCCATTTTGAACTCTCCACAGGGAAACAAAGTACACTGGGTCCTAGCGCCCTATTCCACTAAGGCCGTCAAAGCAGGAAGTTCAGAAAATATGCAGCAAGCAACCTCTGGCTGGTGTGGCTCAGTGGATTGAGTGCTGGTCTGCAAACCAGAGTCACCAGTTGGATTCCCACTCAGGGCACATAACTGGTGGGCCCAGTCCCAGATAGGGGGTGCATTAAGAGGCAACCACATATTGATGTTCCTCTCCGTCCCTCTCTCTCTAAAAATAAATAAATAAAATCTTTTTTAAAAAAGTGTCCAGCAGGGAGATTCAGGGCACTGCCTAGCCTCATCTCGCACACAGAGCTGTCATCTACATCAAGCAAGAGAGAGCTTACACTCTTACACTGATAGTCCCCCCTTCCCCCTCCCATGAAACAGACGGCTATTTAATCTGAAACAGTATATTATTGGAAATAATCTAGGGCAGATAAGACAAGAGGGGTAGGGGCAGGGTGAATGCTCCCACAATTTTCCCAGAAGACTGAACAGTGCCTCCCAGGGGAGATACAGAGGCCCCACACTATCAATCACAACAGAAGTACCCTCTAGAGGTAGGTGAAGGAGATACAGGTGGTATTGCCAGAAGTTGGATGATCCACCCTGGGACCTTGAGCTGATTAAAAACCAGAGGTGGATCCAGAAAGAAGTCAGAAAGCAAATACCAACAGCTGAGATGAATTTCACCTCACTCTTCATCAGAACTTGCATGGGTTTCTTTCTTTCTTCTTTTGTCCTTTCATACAACCTTTTAATATTTCTTCTTTTCTTTCAATTGTATTCCAACTGACTCGCTACCCTTGGTCTTCTATTTTTCATTCTTTTCATTCAGATTATGTATTTTGTCATATTATTGTTATTTCAAATTTCACTTAGCACCCTTCCCTGGTCCCACTCCATTTAGACTTCTTCCTGACCTTTCTTATCGTTACAAACTTTATTTTCTCCCATGCTTCGTCTTGTTCCTATGTCTTACTCTTACTATTCCTTCTCTATCTATCCTCACAAAAGCACTCTTCCTTCCTTAAGTCAGCTCACATTCTTGCCCCCCTCTTATAATAGTCTTCTTTCCTTTCTACCTTTATAAATTGTGGCTAGTTGGGTGAGCATGTCACAGATATTGTTGTTCTCCAATATAATTACTATTTGTTCACTATTTTTTTGTACTTTAAATCCCATAGAATACTCTCCCCCTGTCTTACTCCATTTGCCTTCCCCCTGCTCTTGATAAGTTGAGCTGGGGATTTTATTTTTTAGTTTTTTTTCCCTTTCTTAGCCTGGGTTATATTCCTTACTCACTAGTTTTCCTCCCCCATCCTCTCAAAATCATTTTTCTTTACTGTAGACATCTCATATCAACTTTTCTCTTTTGTATAATATTCTTATTCCAGCTTTATTCATCTTTGCTCAGCTGTTGTTGTTATTGACCATAATGTCGTTTTTCTGCAATTTTGTTCCTGTTGGTTCAATACCTTTAATTTTACTTCAAACCTCATGGTATACTCTTCTCTTCTCTTACTCCATTTTTACCATTATCCCTGTTTTACTTCCATTTTAAATTTTATTCTTTTCCTTTCTTTGTCCCATTTCCATTCCCTATTCTTATTATTTATCCTCCCTCTTCCCACTCAAAATCATGTTCCCTCTTTTAGTCATTTCATATTCCCTCTTTCTTATCTTATTATATTCTTAATGTCTCTCCACCTTTATTAATTTTTGCTCAATTGCTATTGATACTGCTGATGTGGAGGGTTGGGGGCATTGCTAGTGTGGGTTTGGTTTTCTGGTATACTGCTTTATTAACCCATGCCAGTACCATAGCATACAAGACACGGCAGGAGTTGTGACTCCCAGTCAGCCAGCTGGAGGGAAGATCACACCAACAAATGAGCCACCAGCAAGCAGAGCCCAAATATAACAAGAAAGCCTAAACAAACTGAGTAAATGGAAACCCTAGAGCATCCATATCAGGAGATCAAAGAGACTACACCATTGGGTCCCACAGAAGTCAACCCCACAAAGAGAGGCAGGCAAAGTAGACCATCCTGAGACACAGAAACAAAAAAACAGAGTCACCTAAAATTGGGAGACAAAGAAAGAACTCCCAATCAAAAGGAATGCAGAAATCCCCATTAAAAGAGCTAAATGAAAATGAGACAGGCAATCTGTCAAATATAGAATTAAAAAAAAAATGGTTATAAGGATATACTAGGAACTCAGTGACAACTACAAGGAACTGAGTAGAAACTACAGCAGCACAAAAAAGTAAATAGAAACTATGAACAAGAACCAGGAAGAAGTGAACAATACAATATCTGAAGTGAAAAATACACCAGAAGGAAATAAAACCAGGCTGCATGAAGCAGAGAACCGTATCAGTGAGCTGGAAGACAAGGTAGAAAGAAATACCCTAACAGAGCAACAAAATGAAAAAACTCTCAGAATGAACAAGGACAGTTTAAGGGAACTGCAGGACATGAAACATAACAACATCCACATCTTAGGAATATCAGAATGAGAAGAAAAGGAGCAAAGGATAGAAAACCTGTTAAAAAATAATGACAGAAAACTTCCTTAACTTAGTAAGAAGAAAAGTTACATAAACTCAGGAAGCACAGAGGGACACAATCAACTTGAACTCAAAGAGGCTTACTCTAAGACACATCATAATTAAAATGCCAAAGTTTAAAAACAAAGAGAGTCTTAAAGACAATAAGAAAAAACAGATTGTAACATACAAGGGAGCCCCAATAAGACTAGCAGCTGATTTCTCAACAGAAACACTACAAGCCAGAAGGGATTGGCAAGAAATACTCCAAGCAATGAAAAGCAAAGGCCTGCAACCAAGACTACTCTACCCATCAAGGTTGTCATTTAAAATGGAGAGCAAAATAAGGAGTTTCCCAGACAAAAGAAGGCTAAAATAATATACCTCCTCCAAACCACTATTGTAAAACATGCTAAAGTGACTACTTAAAGAGGAAGAAAAAGAGTGAGAGACAGAGGAACACAGTTACAAAGGGAAAAAAGGGCAATGAATAAGTACCTATCAATAATAATAACCTTACCTGTAAATGGATTAAATGCTCCAATCAAAACACATAGGGTAGCTGAAAGGATAAGAAAATATGACCCACATATATGCTGCCTACAAGAGAACCACCTAATGCACTCACTGATGCTGGGAATACAGACTGGTGTAGCCACTGTGGAAAACAGTATGGAATTTCCTCATAAAACTAAAAAAGGAACTGCCTTTTGACCCAGCAATTCCACTGTTGGAATTATACTGAAATACCAATTCAAAAGAACCTATGTACCCCAATGTTCATAGCAGCACAATTCACAATAGCCGAGTGTTGAAAGCACCTAAGTGTCCATCAGCAAATGAGTGGATCAAAAAACTGTAGTACATTTACACAATGGGATATTAAGCAGCAGAAAGAAAGAAGGAACTCCTATCCTTTGAGACAGCATGGATAGATCTGGAGAGCATTAAGCTAAGTGAAATAAGCTAGGCAGTGAAACAGAAATACCATATGATTTCATCTATAAGTGGAACCTCATCAACAAAACAAACAAGCAAGCAAAATATAACCAGACATGGAAATAAAAAATAAACTGACTATAACCAGAGGGGAGCAGGAGGGGATAACGGAGCAAAGAAAGGGAAGGGTCATCAAGAAACATGTATAAAGGACACATGTACTAAGCCAAAGTGGGGTAGGATGGAGGGTGGGAGGCAGGGATGGGTGGGGCAAGGGGATGTGGTAGGGGAGAAGTGGAGACAACTATACTTGAATAACAATGAAAAATATGAAAAAAATAAAATTAATTAAAATTTGAAAAAGGAGGGTAATGGGTGAAAGAAGCAGAAGAGGCAAGTCAAGGAACATGTACAAAGGACCCATGAGCATGGATAATGGCATGGAGATTGATTATGGGAGCAAGGGCTTGGGCAGGACAGGGGGAAAATGAGGGACAACTGTAATTGAACAAAGACAAAAGACACGCTTTCAACCAAGATGGAGGTGCAGGTAGATATACTCTGCCTTCTCCTACAATAAAAGAAGAACTACAACAAATTTAAAAACAAAAACCAACCAGAACTTCCAGAAAATCAAATTGTATGGAAGTCCGACAAACAAGGAGTTCAAGAAGAAACAGTCATCCAGACCAGTAGGAGGGGTAGAGATGGGCAGCTGGTGTAGAGAGGACACACGGTAGGTGGTGGCTTGGTGGTCCCACATTCATGTATGGATAAGCCAGGAGGAACAAATGGGGGGGCAAGACAAACCATGCAACCCAGTGTTCCAGCTCAGTAAAAGAAAGCCTCAAAACCTCTGGCTATAAAAATCTGTGGGGGTTGAAGTAGTGGGAGAAACTCCCAGCCTTGAAGGAGAGTTTGTTGCACAGACCCACGGGGTCCTAGAATGTACACAAACCCACCCACCCAGGAATCAGAACCACAAACAACCAATTTGCTTATAGGTAGCAGGGGAAGTGACTGAAAGTGGAGAAGCAAGCAAGCGTCATTGTTCCCTCTTTGACCCCTCTGCCACAGACAGCACCACAATGCAACCACTGAGGTGGGTTGCCCAGCCCTGGCAAATACTTAAGGCTCTGCTCCTTACCATGTAATAGGTGCATCAAGACAAAGAAATATGGCCCAAATGAAAAAACAGATCAAAACTCCAGAAAAAGAACTAAGTGACAAAGAAATAGCCAACCTATCAGATGCAGAGTTCAAAACACTGGTAATCAGGAAAACACTGGTAATCAGGAGACTCATTCAGGATGTGGAGTGTGGTTGCAAAATAGAGAAAATAGTGAAGGCTATATAAAGTGAAATAATGAAAAACACAGGGAACCAATAGTGAAGGGAAGGAAACCAGGACTCAAATAAACGATTTGGACAAGAAGGAAGAAATAAACATTCTACCAGAACAGAATGAAGAAACAAGAATTCAAATAAAGGAAGAGAGGCTTAAGAACCTCTGAGACAACTTTGAATGTTCCAATATTCAAATTATAGTGGTGCCAGAAGGAGAAGAGGAAGAGGAAGAGAAAGAAATTGAAAACTTATTTGAAAAAATAATGAAGTAGAACTTCTTCAGTCTGGCAAAGGAAATAAACTTCCAGGATGTCCAGGAAGCTCAGAGAGTCTCAAAGAAGGTGGACCCAAGGAAGCACATACCAAGGCACATCATAATTACATTAGCCAAGATAAAAGATAAGGAGAGAATCTTAAAAGCAGCAAGAGAAATGGAGACAGTTACCTACAAAGGAATTCCCATAAGGCTATCAGCTGATTTCTCAAAAGAAATCTTGCAGGCAAGAAGGGGCTGGAAAGAAGTATTCAAAACAGTGAAAGGCAAGGACCTACATCCAAGATTGCTCTATCCAGCAACGCTATCATTTAGAATGGAAGGGCAGATAAAGTGCTTCCCAGATAAGGTCAAGTTCAAGGAGTTCATCATTACCAAGCCCTTATTATATAAATGTCAAAGGGGCTTATCTAAGAAAAAGAAGATTAAAAATATGAAATAGTAAAATGACAACAAACCCACAACTATCAACAACTGAACCTTAAAAAATATGAACTAAGCAAACAACTAGATCAGGAACAGAATCACAGAAATGGAGATCACAGGGAGGGTTATCAGAAGGGGCAGGGGTGGAGAATGAGGGAAAAGGTACAGGGAATAAGGAGCATAAATGGGAGGTACAAAATAGACAAGGGGAGGTTAAGAATAGTATAGGAAATGTAGAAACCAAAAAACTTATATGTGCGACCCATGGACATGAACTAAGGGTGGAGGTAAACCTGGTGGGAAGTAGAGTGCCGAGCAAAGAGTAATAAAAGGGAAGGAAAAAATGGGACAACTATAATAGCACAATCCATAAAATATACTTTAAAAAATCTAGAAAAAGACAAACATCCCCCCCAAAAATCTCTGACATCCAGCATGTGCCTAGCACACAATAGATTCTCAGTAACTAATCATCATTATATCAATATAAAGATAATAAAAAGGAAGATAAGTTTCTTTTATAACTGCAACTTTAAATTTTTCTTTCAGTTTTTTAGAATATGGTCCATAATGTTTAAAACTAATTCCCAAATAGGAAATGAAAATAATAAAGCTCTTGAAACCCATATTGCCATCCACGATGTGCTTCCTTTGGGCAGAGAAAATAAAAATCTCAGTCTCTAAATTTCTTTCTTTACTAGAATGGCATTTCGAAGGTGGTCTTAGAAGGATTTACTTTGTAACAGCTTCTTTGAATATTTTCAAAAACAATATAGAAAATATTGAACTCACTCCTCTTTTTTTAATTTTGCTGGTCATCTGTCAAAAGCAAACAAAAAAGACAATTAAACCAAGAAGAGAAATTTTTAAGTAATTTAAGTCCTAATTAAAATATGATTTAAAATATATGTAATATTCTTTAAAAATACTATTTATATTGAAGTTGGCCTAAAATAATTAAGAATAAAAACAGTATAAGAATAAACTTTTTAAAGGGAAAACAAACTTACAGTTGGAGGATAATCTGGCTCTGGTGATGAAGGTATTCTTTTACCCAGTGTTCTGTCTAAATTTCTTTTGGCTCCATCAATTCTGAAATATATAATTTCAAAATATTATTAAAACATTGCAATTTGAGCCCAAGCCGAGTAGCTCAGTTAGAGCATCATTCTGATGTGCCAGGGTTCTAAACTCGGTGCCTTGGTCAGGACACATGCAGGAGGCAACCAAAGGATGAATAAGTGAGTGGAGCAACCAATCAGAGTTTCTTTCTCTCTCTCCAAGGTCAATTAAAAAGTTACAATTTAACATTTTTTCAACTATGTTTAAAGAAGAGGGACTCAAGAGTTCTTTATCTTACTGAATTTTCTAGGAGAAATTAATCCCAAAGATCACTGAGACCTTAATTTTCTAATTATTCATGAGTAATGTAAAAGGATGAGATGACAAATAAAAATCAAGACTTCTGGTCCAGATAGAGATGTGGGTAAACACAGCTCACCTACTCACACAACCACAACAAAAATTACAACTAGACTATGAAACAAATATCACCCAAAATCATCAGCAATGTTGTAGGGATAACAATGGAAAACAGTCATTAAATATGATGTGGTAGAAATGTACTTATTGACATAAAAGACCTTCACAATGTGTTTCAAGTGAAAATACAAAGCTTATACAAGAGTACATTAAGCATAGGTATATAAAGCTTTTTGTGAAAATACAAACTAATCATTTCAATTGAATTCCAGACAAGAAATTATTTACAATGCTACTTACACTAACTGATTAATTGTCTTCTTCTGCTCCTTGGATCTTCTGTAATTCAGTAGCTTACTTTGTGTTGATGCATCAACACCTATGTCTTCAGGAGGACGGACAATGGGAGGTAATTTCAAGTTCAGAGCCTCCTTTTCTGCTGTAATGGCAGCTTTGTTTGGATCTGACATCTTGGTCCTCTAAAGATGAAAATATGCTATACTCTGAGGAGAAAAAGTGCATAAAGCCAGTAAAAACTAGCCTCAAATGTTCATTAACATATCAATACCCAAGATTCTAGGCCTTCTCCCAAGTCTTTCTCCCCAGTACAGTACTAGTCTAAAGAATGGCTGTTGAAATAAGTGAGCAGGGATTCCTATTAGAGCTTTAACCACTTGCAATGAAAAAATGAAACCAGTTACAGGCTACGGCTTTAGTTTCCTCAAGGATGAAATTATAGTCCTAAAATCTGAGTTCAAATTTTCCCTAAGATGCAAATCACAACAATAACAAAAAAAATCCAGTTGTTGAGGTATAATCTCTCTCCCCACAAACCAATTTAATATCATTAATATTCAAATATCAATATTGCATCTTAGTCTTGCTACCTTCCTAGAAAGTGGTACTACAATCAAGCAAAAATAGGTATACTTAACACATAGACAATCTAACATGTCAGGTAAATACTGAACAATTATCTGTGACACCAACCACATTTACTGCGGATTCCTACAGAATTTGGAGATTCCCGATTTGAGAATGAAGGTATTTCTGCCGTTACCCAATTCGTGATCTCCTGGCCTGGGGGAGGGGTGAAAAGCTGAGGACAAGAAAGTACCTGTTTTTCACTACTTCCCCGCTGCGCAGATAAGAGGAAAATGTTCAGTGAGTTTCTCTTCTGGTGAAAGAAAAAGGGAAAAAGAGGGGTAAAACCTAGGAACCCCACCGACTTCCAGCAGAGCTAGGCGGTAGCCTTCCCAGATACTAAGTTGTCGCCATAGAAACTGTGGCGGTTGCAGTTGGAGAGACTGGGTAAAGGTTGCCTGGAGAGGCAGTCGCTGAGCTGCGACAGATTAGGTTTACCTGCCACAACAATAATTAATTACTCGTGTATATGAAGGGTTGGATGAATGAGATTTTTTTTTTTAACCTAACTGCCTTCCCTTGTAAGGGGGTCCAGTGAATTGGAATTTCCAAATGGTGGAAAACTGCAAGACTGGACATTTGGATCTGTTGGAAAGTAGATTTATGTGAACATTCACTTTTGGAGTATCAAGTCTAAAAGTGCCCCCAATGTAACTTCCGTATAAGTATTGTAACTAATCGGCAATATAATGTATCTTGTTTCTATATTTGGTATTTATTTACCCAGCACTTTTCCTGCAGGAAATCCTTGGCAAAAAAAAACATTAAGGTGTGTAAATTTTGTGAGTATGCTTAGAGAAATGTGACACTGTGCTACTTGAAGCTGCACAATGGATACTCATCTTAACAATAACAGCCTAAATACTATGTGCACCAATAAAATGGGGGGATGAATAAATCCTGGGAATGTACTGATGGCATACTCATTCAACAAATATTTGAGCACCTTCTATATGCCAGTCACCATGAAAATATTTTTTTTAATAAAAGTATAGCCCTACACTATTGTGTCTGGCACACAATAGGTCCTCAAAAAGTGTCGTTTGAGTGAGTTAATGAAAAAATTAAATATACTTGTAACCTGTAAAAGCAAGCTATCTTTCTGTAGAAAACAAAATACTTGTATAAGTGTGTGATGGCTCTTTGACATATTCCTATAAGGACTAAAGAAAGAACAGCATTCTTTTATATCATATGCACATCTTTTCCTAGTTATTTAACCAAATACTAATCTAATGGCACTGTGGAGAGATTTTGCAGATATAATTCAAGTCCCTAATAAATAGTCAGAGTATCAGGGTGGGCCTGACTCAATCAGTGGAAGTCCTTTTAAAAAGAAGATTTGGGCGGGCATGCCCTGAGTCTGACTCCAAACGGCAGCTTCCTCTACAATTACTCTCGGTCTCTGGATTTTCCCTTCCTGATAGTCTGCCCTACAGACCTTGGACTTGCCTAACCAGCCTCCACAACTGCATAAGCTAAATCCATATAATAAGTTCATATATATACATACATACATATGGGTACATATAAGGAATATATATGGTTCTGCTTCCCTCATTAAACCCTAATACAATGTATACCTTTTTCAATAGCATAATTTATGTGGGTATAATTTACATATTCTTAAAATTCACTATTTTAAAGTATACAATTCAATTATTTTTAGGAAATTTATAGAGTTGTGTAGTCATTACCAAGATCCAGTTCTAAAATATTTCCATCACTGCAAAAATTTCCCTTGCGCTCATATGCACTTAATCCTCACTCCCACCTCCAGGTCCAGGCAACCACTTATTTGCTTTTGGTCTCTATGATTTCTGAAAATTTCATATGAATGGAATCATATTTTTATAGACTTATGTCTGGCTTCTTTCACTTAATAATAACATGTTTGAGGTTCATCCTTGTGTAGTATGCAATAGAAATTCATTCCTTTTTATTGCTGAATAGTTTTCCATTATATGAACATACCACATTTGGTTTATCCATTCACCAGTTGATGGACATCTGGATTGCTTCCAATTTGGAACTGTTATGAATAATCCTGCCATTAACAGTCATGTACAAGTCTTTGGATGAACATACATTTTCATTTCTTATTGATAAAAATCTAGAGTGAAACTGCTGGGTTGAATGGTAAGTCTGCGTTTAACCTTTGAGGAAACTGTCAAACTGCTTTTCTAAAGTTGCTGAAAGATTTTAAATTCTTACCAGCAAAGATTTTCTCCTATGTTTTCTTCTAGTTTTAGGTTTTACACTTTGGTCTATGATCTATTTGGAGTTAATTTCTGTATGTGGTGAGAGGTCTGGATCCACGTTTTGTTTTGTTTGGTTTTTCTTTTTTTTTTTTTTTTTTTTTTGCATACATATATAATTGTTCCGGTACCATTTGTTGAAAAGGTTGTTCTTTCCCCACTGAACTGCTTTGGCACTGTTGGTGAAAAAAAATCAACTTCCTATAATGTAAGGGTTTATTTCTTGACACACAATTCTATCCCATTGATCTACGTGTCTGTCTTTATATCAATATCACACTGTCTTGATTAGTGCAGCTTTAGTAAGAATGGCTATAGTTTTTAAAATGCATAGTATTAGTGTTCCAACTTTGTTCTTTTATAAAAAGAAGTAAGTTTGACTACTCTAGGTCCTTTGCATTTCCATATAAATTTTAGGATCAGTTTATCGATTTCTTCAAAAGAGGCAGCTGGGATTTTAATTAGTCTTTTGCTTTGAAGGAAAGAAAACCATGTTAATTATGTGAACATGTCTAACTTGAAGCTGAAAATTCTTCCTTAAAAGCTCTATTTCTGAGCCTAAGGGTTAGAAATATTGTTTAGAAGAGCAGATTATTTATGAGAGCAGATAAACAATCACAAAGCCTTCATTATTTAAGAGCCCTTTAGGGATATGAAACCAAAATGTGATTATCTAATACTATACAAAAAGTTCCTTCTACTTCTTAATAGAAATGTTGAAGATGCTAAGAGAACTTACGAGACTAACTTTCTATGCTTTATACTATGCATTGTTCATTTCAAAATTAAAAAGGGGATTACAGGGAATATAAATGAGTTCATATGCTTCAGAGTTCTTTATGGAGCTAAACTGTGATAGGTTTCACCTAGGTTCTTTGAATTTCTTCAAACTAATTTTTATTGCTATTATACTAATATTATATCTTATATTAAATGATATACTTATGTCATATATTATATATACTATTCTATACAATATAGTATATATGTGTTGTATATACTATAACATATATAGTATATAACATATATACTATGCTGTGTAGAATAGTATATATAGCACATTATAACATTTATAACATAGTATATATGTTCTAATACATAATATACATAAATTATATATAACATATGCCATATTATATACACTATTCTATACATTATAGTATATGTAATATATAATGTCATCATTACAAATTACAATAAATATATTAAAAATATAAGAAAGATCCAGCCAAAATGGAGGCATAGGTAGACACATTGTGCCACCTTACACACCAAAATAAGGACAACAAAAATTTAGAAATAAAGTAACAACCAGTACTGACAGAAAATTAAACTGTATGGAAGTCTGACAACCAAGAAGTTAAAATAGACAAATTCATCCAGACTGATAGGAGGGGTGGAGTTGGTTGGCCAGGCTGAGAGGGGTCGCAGCAAAAAAAGGCAGTGGCTGGCAGACCCCAGGTGCACAAGGTGGCAGTGGGGGAACCCCAGGCTCAGGATGGCAGCGGGCAGACTCAGAGAGGTGGCAGATTGTGGAGGGGCGCGGGTTGCAAGGCAACTGACGGACCACGCGTTCCCATAGTCATGCACAGATAAACTAGGCAAAACTGGTGAGCAAAACAGACCGTGAAACCCAGGGCTCCAGGACAAGGAAATAAAGCCTAAAAACCCTGATTGAAAACACCTGTGGGGCTTGAGGTGCCAGGAGAGACTCCCAGCCTCACAGGAGATTTCCTTGGAGAAACCCACAGGGTCCTAGAATGTACACAAGCCCACTACATGGAAATCAGCACCAGAAGGGCCCAATTTGCTTGGAGGAAGTGGCAGAAGAAACTGAAATCCAGCAAAGAGTGGAGCAAGCACTATTGTTCCCTCTCTGAATCCTGCCCCACATACAGTGTCACAACCCAGTGACCTGGGTTACCCCACCCCTATGAACACCTAAGGCTCTGCCCCTCACTATGTAACAGGTGAGTCAAGATTTTAAAAAATGGCCCAAACAAAAGAACAGATCAAAGCTCCAGGAATAATACAACTAAGCGACAAAGAGATTGCCAACCTATCAGATGCACAGTTCAAAGCACTGGTGATCAGGATGCTCACAAAATTGGTTGAATTTGGTCGAAAATTAGATGAAAAAATGAAGGCTACACTAAGTGAAATAAAGGAAAATGTACAGGGAACCAATACTAATGGGAAGGA
Organism: Carollia perspicillata; assembly: GCA_004027735.1. NCBI lineage: Eukaryota > Metazoa > Chordata > Mammalia > Chiroptera > Phyllostomidae > Carollia > Carollia perspicillata. Next base: position 6,011 of record PVKM010018916.1, on the reverse strand, counting down.
AACTGGGACTCAAATCAATGCAATGGACCAGAAGGAAAAAAGAAGCAACCAAACAGAAAAGAATGAAGAAGCAAGAATTCGAAAAAATTAGGAGAGGCTTAGGAACCTCCAGGACAGCTTTAAATGTTCCAACAACCAAATCATAGGGGTACCAGAAGGAGAAGAGAAAGAGCAACAAGTGGAAAAGTTATTTGAACAAATAATAAAGGAGAACTTCCCCAATCTGGCAAAGGAAATAGACTTCCAGGAAGTCCAGGAAGCTCAGAGTCCCAAAGAAGGTGGAACCAAGGAGGAACACACCAAGGAACATCATAATTACATTACCCAAGATTAAAATGAAGGAGAGAATCTTAGAAGCAGCAAGAGATAAGGAGACAGTAACCTACAAAGGAGTTCCCATCAAACTGTTAGCTGATTTCTCGAAAGAGACCTTATAAGAAGAAGGAGATAGAAAGAAGTATTCCAAGTCATGAAAGGCAATGACCTACATCCAAGATTGCTCTATCCAGCAAAGCTTTCATTCAGAATGAAAGGGCAGATAAAGTGCTTCTCAGATGAGGTCAAGTTAAAGGAGTTCATCATCACCAAGCTCTTATTATATGAAATGTTTAAGGGACTTATCTAAGAAAAAGAAAATCAAAAACATGTATAGTAAAATGACAGCAAACTCACAATTATTAACAACCACACCAAAAACAAAAACAAAAACAAACTAAGCAAACAACTAGAACAGGAACAGAACCACAGAAATGGAAACCACATGGAGGGTTATCAACAGGGGAGTGGGAGGAGGAGAGAGGGGGAAAAGGTACAGAGAATAAGTAGCATAGATGGTAGGTAGAAAATAGACAGGGGGGGCATGAGTAGTATGGGAAATGTAGAATCTAAAGAACTTATAAGTATGACACATGGACATGAACAAAAGTGGGGAATGTGGGTGGGAGAGGGTGTGCAGGGTGTAGGGGAGCAAAGTGGGGGAATGGGACAACTGTAATAGCATAATCAATAAAATATATTTTAAAAAAAGAATACACTCTGTATCTCATGTAAAAAAATAAAAATAAAATATAAGAAAGAAATAGCCTTGTTGGTGGGAATGTAAACTGATGCGGCCAATATGGAAAACAGTATAGAGGTTCCTCAAAAATTAAAAATAGAACTACTAAATGATCAAGAAAGTCTAATAAATCCAAAGAAAATGAAATCACTCTCTCAAAAAGATATCTTCACCTCCCTGTTCACTGCAGCATTATATAATAGCCAAGACATAATCACAACCTAATTGTAAGTATTTATCAATGGATAAGTGGAGGAAGACAATGTAAAATATATAGATACAGTTATATAGATATAATAGAATATTATTCAGTCATAAAAAGAAGAAAATCCTGCCATTATGCTAAGTAAAATAAGTCAGACAAGGCAAATACTACATGATCTTACTTACATGTGGAATCTACAGAAAACTGAATTCATAGAGAGAGACAACACACTGGTGGTTTCCAGAGGAAGGGGAAAGTGGCAGGGCAGGGGAGTGCAAGAAAAGGTTGACGGTAGCCGAAAAGTAAGAACTTCCAACACATTCAGCAATGCCAGTTTAATGATTTGTTTGTGTCTAATTAAGTTTTTTTCACAGTAATCTAACCAAACTCAAAATAATAAATTAAAATGGCTGATTATGTTGTTCATTCTTAAAAAAAAAGTAAGAACCTCCAGTTACAAAATAATCAAGTTTTGGGATGTAATGTATAGCATGGTGACTATAGTTAATCAACTATACTGTATATTTAAAAGTTTCTGCCCTGGCTGGTGTAGCTCAGTGGATTGAGCATGGGCCTGTGAAGCAAAAGGTCGCTGGTTCGATTCCCAGTCAGGGCACATGCCTGGGTTGCAGGCCAGGTCCCCAGTGGGGGTCATGTGAAAGGCAACCACACACTGATGTCTCTCTCTCTCTCTCTCTCTCTTTCTCCCTCCATTCTCCTCTCTAAAAATAAAATAATGTAAATAAAAATAAATCTAAAAAAAGTTTCTAAGACAGTAAATCCTAGGAGTTCTCATCACAAGAAAAGGAAAAAAAATGTAACTATGAGATCTGCTAACCTTATTGTGGTAATCATTTGGTAATACATACATATAACAATCATTATGTTGTATGCTTTTGACTAATACAATATCACATGTCAATTGTATCTCCATAAAACTGAAAAACATTATAAATTAAAAATTTTTAGTAAATAAATAAATAGAAAAAATTGGTCCCTTAAATAAAAACCCAAAGGACATTATTAAACTTTAAATATATAAGAAAGTAGATAACCCTAAGGTGCTATTGCCAGGTACTACTCAAAATTTCTGAGTGCTATCACTCAAAACTTCAGTATCATGTTAACCTTCAGTTAAAAAAAAAGATAGAGGTATTTTTTTAAAGGCTTAAAATGTATTTTAATAAGTTGATGCTGCATTACTGCTCTATTTTCCAGAAAAACTCCAGAGGTCAGGGAAAACCAAACATGGTACACCAATTTTAAAAAATGCACAGCATAACTACTTAAGGTAGGCAAGGCTAAGAACTACTGTTTGACATTCATCATACAACAACCCTATTTCCAAGGTTGTACTAGGCCTATCAAGAAAAACTGAATAGTAACATCAGACACAAAAGGGCCATTCCTTGGTTGTTCTTATCCAAGAAAAAGATGGAGGGAAGTTAACAAAAAAAATTTTTTAAAATATACTAAAGTGAAAATCTCTAACAGAAAATATCTTTTTAAGATATGAAGGGATAATACACGGGATATAACAGAACCATATATATGTATGTTATCTGTGACCTCTGCGGATTCTGCCTGAATTCCCACCTGGGAGTGAATGGAGTGATGGGGGTAAGGTCAATGGGGGATGCTTGTGTTTTTTTGTGGTATATGTGGCAGTGTCTCTGGGGAATGAGAAAGCAAACAGAACAGGTTAAAACAAAGAATGGAATAATCAAGATTAATGAGGTCTCTAACTGGATCCACTTTGCCATTGTTCCCTCCCTCCCAGGCCCTCAATAATCACGAGACTTCAGGAATGCACCATGCAGATGTATTAAATGATATGTAACAGAATTGATTTGTTAAATATTTCCCCTCCCTTGCCCCATGCCCCCAGCATACTCCCTAGAGTATTAGTACAGGTAGGGAGGACCTAACTATTGGTAGGAACTGCTAACACCTTTCCAGGGTAGAATTCCAGCTAGTCCAAAAAGGGTCCTTGTCTTAAGGTTTTAGGAAAGTAGACAATGCAATTTTATTAGTATCAGCAACATCTGTTTGGAGCAAATTCAGCTCCAGGAGCTGCATGGTTGAATGCAGGAGGGATTCCACCAATTCCCCCTATTCCTTCCATTGTAGCACCTTGGCCAAAGTGTTTAGCAGTTTGTGGCATCACTACCAAGGTTCCATCTGGAATCATAGTGGCAGGTCCTGGAGGAGCTAGGGTACCAGCAGGCACAGAATCAGGGGTCATGGCACCTCTGTTGTATATGCCCAAAGCACCTTCCATAGTAGCCACCTGGCCCATCCATACCTCCTGCTCTCTTGCATCAGGAAATATTTCCTTGTACCCTTTCTGCCGTTGCTGCATCTCCTCCTCTTAGCACCTGCACGCCTCCTCCTGCCTGAGCTCCAGTTGCTTTCATTTTTGCACTTCTTGGTTGTGCAGCAATTCCATCCTTCGAAGTTCTTCCTCACGCCTCATCCTATCCTGCCTCATTAGTACAACCTGGTGCTTATGGCAAGCAGCTTTCATCTCCATCTTCAGCTTCTTGAGAGCTTCCTTGGTGTTGTGGTCCATTTGGTTCTGCTGCTGTTTATTCATCTCGACAAGTACTTTCCAGCGCTTGGCATACTCATACTCAAAGGAGCCAGGCTATGCAAATCTAGGTGGCTGCTCCCACTCCTTGTGAAATTACTACTGCTTTATAACCAGCTTCTCTGGAAGTCCCTCTTCGTCATCTAACTGGTTCGTGGGCTCCACAGTCACAGGCCAAGGAAATGTACTTAGCAGGGAGGAGCCTTCGCTTTATCTGTCCAGAGCTTTCCAAGCAGCTGGCTTCCCTGAGAATTCAACAATGCCTTTTTCTGAGGGCCTTCCTTGAACATCCACAATGACTATATCCCTCTCCACCTGGCTGAACACAGAAAAGGCTTCTTCCAGCAGTTTGTTGGACACATACTGAAGGTTTCTAACTATAAGGGATGCACATGGCAGGCAAAGTACACATGTAGCTGCTTTCCATGGAGTGGCATGTTGTCCAGCTCCTCTTTAGCAATCTCTGCTAGAGTTCTTGTTTCCAAGTAGATAAAGCCAAAGCTCTTATCCTTATGAATAAAGACTTCATCTGCCTTCCCATATTTGTCAAATAGTTTACTCATTTCCTCCCCAGTGATGTCAGGTGGAAGATTGCCCACAAAGAGCTGGCTACATTGGGTAAAGGTCTTTTCTCCTGGTTTCCTAAAAATCTTCAGGTCAATAGTCAAGCCTTCATTTTGTCTGCTGGCTTGTTGCCCATTTGCAGGTGTTGGTGGTGGCGAGGCTGCTACTGCTATTGCTGCTGTTTGTGCTACTAGTGGTGTGATGCTGATGATGCTTCCTTGGAGCATGGTTTTGCTCCTCCAAATTAAAGGTTTTACTGCTCTGCATTTTTGAACCCCTCTACCAGCTGTTGTCGTCTCAGAGTAATAACGGTGCTACATGGCTTCTACCATCCCAAAATAAGAGATAGAGGTATATTAATGACCTATGTTAACTGATGTTATTAACCAAAGTGAAGGTAATCACAAGAAACCAGTCTTCACACACTAATCTTTGCAAATAATATGTAAGTAACAAGAATAACTCCATCAACCCTAACTTTTGCTTAGTGAAAGTCAGCTTGCGTTTCTTCATATGGATTGAGAATGGATGAATAAATAGATTTCTATTAGTCTCTTCTCCTTTTAGTATCAGAGCATAGTATTGGTTTGGTATTTCAATCTCGTTTTAATTATATAATTTATATTTAGTATGTATATAATATGCTATAATTTCTCCTCGTGAATATATAGCTTCAAATTTCTTCTTACTGGCTATTCTCGGTCTCCTGTCATTCACTCAGCAATGTCTGTGTGACCTTGAACAAGTAAAATAACCTCTCTGGTCTCACATCTGTAAAAGACATTTTTAGCATAGTCGTCGCTCACTAAATAGTGTATCGTTCGTTGTTACTAACTACAAAGGCTCAGCTCCGCGTGTCTGCGCTTGCTCCGCCTGAGGCGAACCCGCCACACCTCGGAAGAGGGCGAGCAGCGTCGGGAAAGCTGTACGGGGTAAATGAGCAATGCTTTCCACGCCCAAAGCCAGGGTGACAATCCGGGTGGAGTTCTCTGCGCTATTGCGAAGTTCAGCCCCAGACGGTACAACGAGAGGATAGGTGGTTCCAGTCGTGGCGAGGGACCGCCTCCTTCGGGGAAACTGACTCAGTAACACCACCCAGCAACTTCCGGTTTGGCGCAACTTCCTTTTCATACTCAAACTGCACTTTCGGTAAAAGCATGGAGTCTTATATTTCACTCTGGAACCTCTATATTTTCTTCATATCCTCCTCGTTATGACTCAAGTTAAAGATAAAAGTTAATCTTGGAGTTATTAGACGTACCTGGCTGCAAAAAAGGAGCACCTGAGCGGGCCCGGCGAAAGTGCCTGACGTGAGCATCTCCACCCTTTCCTCGCTGGCCGGAAGTTGCGGGACTGAATGGGTCCCAGAGCCGGTGGCTGCACCTACACTGTTTCTACCTGAGGCTTAGCAGCTGCCTATCCCGTCAGCCGCTGGGCCACCAGGTCCATGTGGAGGCTCCCAGGTGCCCGCGCTGCGCTTCGTGGGGTCCGCGCGGCCGTGGAGCGGCACAGTCGGGCCGAGACGGCAACTGAGACAGCGGCGGGCGTGATGGAGCGCGCTGTTGTGCGCTGTGTGCCCTCCGAGCCTAAACTAA
>PVKM010018915.1:0-24649 GCA_004027735.1 Carollia perspicillata | reverse complement strand
AATTCTTTTCACAGCATCATTTCAGTGTACAAATCATATCAGTGAAAAGAGCCTTGGACAGACACCCCTTTCTCATACTAGGTCTGGCATTCCCTTAATCTTTTTGGCTCTTAAGTTTCCTTGTTTTTTTTTTAAATAATACCTAAAGCTCCTTTTCATTTTCTAATACAGTAATTGTGTTTCTGCAAAAAAAAAAAAAAAAAAAGATTAGTGAGCAAACTGAGTTTTGGGGGCTTTTTTTAGAAATAATCAGTATTTAAGTTGTTACTCTCCCCTTCCTATCAGGTTCTTATTAACAAAATAATGTCTGAAATAATTATTACTAGAAAACATAAAATTTCAAGTATATTACATGATAATACTTTTGAAATATTAGAGCTATTCTGGTCCAAAAATCAGGCTACAAAAAAATAAAAAACAGATTTTTTTCTCTTTTACATTTCTCCTTCTTTTAACAATTTCATTTTATTTTGTAGTTAAGAACACTTAGCGTGTGATCTGCCCTCTTCACACGTGTGTGAGTGGACAGTCCTTTGCTGTGGACTGCAGAGGCAACGCGGACAGCAGGTCTCTAGAACTCACGCATGTTGCTGACCGGAAACTTTGCTCCCACTGCTGAGCACCTTCCTGTTTCTCCTTCCCCCTCTCCTCCTGGCAACCACCATTCCACTATGTCATGCTATGAGTTTGACTGTTTCAGATACCCTGTATCAGTGGGACAATATAGGATTTGTCCTTCAGTTACTAGCCTATTTCACTTCACATAACATCCCCCAGGTTCATCTGTCTTGTCACATATGACAGTATTTCTTTCTTTTAGAAGGCTAAATTATATTCCCTTATGTATATACACCATGATTTCTTTATTTATCCCTTGGCAGACATTTAGGTTTTTTCTACAACTTGGCTGTTGGGAATAGTGCCTCAGTGACTGTGGGAGTGCAGGTAGCTGTTTGAGATTATGTTTCTTCATAGAGGGCCTGGTCTGAGCGCTGGCAGAAGGTGTTTCTGTTGTGACGAGGAGGATGGCGTCAGGTGCCACAGTAGGCATGCTCTGTGTGTTGTCCTGTTGGATCGTTGCAACACCCTTGGCAACAACCGTATTCATTAGCAACAAATAATAATTTACACATAATGTCTAATCTCCCTAGTTAGTAGCCCCAAGAGGTGGACAGTCACTGCTTCTTGCCTGGGAAGTGCACTCTATCTGGAGTGTGTGACTGCTCGGGACTAGTTGTTTACAATGGCAGTCTTTGTAAGGCAGAGCTTTCCTTGCTCAAAATAATCCACTGACATGGCCCCTTTCACATTTCAAAGATCAGAAGAATATACTTTTTTTAGGAAATTGGTCTGCTTATCTTGGCTTTTTCAAAATTCCTCTAAACTGAGGACCTTAACTGCTTGTCAGAGTGCCAGGCCCTCTAGGGCAATAGCACTGCCAAACTTACATAGGTCAGCCGGTAATCAGGGCGCAGAATCAAAAAGCACTTAGCAGATTGTTTTCAGAAGACATCAACACACTCATCACCTAGTTTCCCCTAGAAGATCTGGAAGAATGAGCTCCACAGTGCCCTGTTTCTAGAAGATATCTGTGTTGTCGGGCTGGCTTCAGTCAGCCACAGGCTCCCACTCTTGGCACCAGGCATAAGACAAATGCTATCGTTAATCATGGAGAACACTTTACATGAGTCATTATCTAGGGAAGTGTCATGCTATTTTTTTTTTTAAAGCAAAGACCAATTTCATAATGGAAGTAGCTTCGGGTGATGGTTGGCCAGTACCTATAGTATTTCACATCGGTGCATTTAGGTTGTAGACATTTCTCAGTCTAACAGTACTTAGAATTTAGTTGCACTTAATCATAACTCATGAGAAATTCATAAGGGCTGGTAATGCTGTGCTTTAACCTTTAAATTGAATGGCATTATGACTAACTAGAGGAAAAAGCTTGCCTAGTGAACGGGGAGTCTCCAGTCTGAACAGTTGTGTTGACGTTCATCTGTTGGCTGACTGCCACTCCACACACATTTTCTCCACTGCACATAACAGGCTTTCAGGCCATGCCATAAAGATAACCTAACTGTTGGTGTTCTCAAAGAATAGAACAAGGAGCAGTTGGGGGTATGGTTTTCCTCTTCTGGATCTGTGCTTTTGTTGTAGCCCACAGGATGCTGGGCTTTCTCGCTTAGCCTGTAAGGCCCGTCTCCACAGAAGCTGCCAGTGGGAACAGTCTCAAGGAATTGCATAGATATGTAGATATATAGATGTATGTGTATATGTAAGTATATCTATATCTATCTGTTTGTGGAATGAAAGAACAACTCACATGTTTTAAATTGAAAAATGATTTAAGTCCTTATTACATTCTTGTAAGAAATTGCAAGACAGTGTCATTGATAGTACAGAGCAAAACTTCATTTAAAAAGCCCTTTCCCTGTCACACCATGGTAGGTGGTTCTGCGGTCTACCCTGTTTTCCTCAAAGCTATCCCGGACTCTTCCATTTTCTTTCCAACTTGTCTGTGCTGGCTGCCACTTTTCTAGATGTATATGCTAAATAAATACTCATATATATAATGTATATATTTATATATAGTTGTATAATTATGTAGATTACAGTTTTTATATGATTGATTATACAGTTGAATAGTTTTATAGTTAGATATAGTTGTGTTCTATGAGAAGAATATTGAGAATTGATGAGCAAATTTCTACATTGTCATGTCTTCCCAAGCTATTCTAAAATTCTCTCTTCGAGGCATTCATTCATTGGCTCACTGGTCCCTTTGCCCTTTCATTTTGATGCTTCCCATATCAGACATGCCACCCTGTCAGCTTACGGAGTGTGGGTTACAGGCTCATGTTTTCCTGAAGACAAGAGATTTTTCCACTGACCTATTTGTGCCACAACCAAGACTCATGCGTTAAAAATAGAGCCTTTGACTTACTGTGTTCATCTGGTAAGAGCAGTGTTTTGGAGAAAACTGGAAGGGGGTGTGGCGACGTCATGGTTGTTTTCTCTTGTGGGTTTATCTTCCTGGTCTGTTTTTGGTTTTCTAAGTGTGTTGTTAGTTCAAAGAACATTTTTGTAAAATGTGTTTAGGCACCAGGAGAGAGATATTGAATTGAGTTTTCATTTCTCTTATTCTCAGTTCGTTGGGTTCCTTTGATGTGGGCACAAGGCAGACCACAGTGTTTTGAGCTTTAAAAGGAGGAAGCACAGAGGCATATTTATTAATAGCTCTTTTTCATGTATTTTTAATCCCATTTAATGAAATATATATAGATTTTTTCTACATTGTTTGAAGTATCCCTTTAGTAGCATGAAAAGAACAGTTCTTTAGCTTTTGTGTTTGTGCTGTTTATTTAGTAATTTTACACTGAAACAAACATAACTTCTAATTTGGATTATTTTAAGGTGACAGAGATTGCAAGCATTTGTGTTGGTCATTTATTGTTGCTTAGCTATTTTTTCCCACAAAATTAACCAGTAGTTAAATTCTTGTGATTTACCTCTTTTTATAGAAACAAGTTGATATAAAGAAAAGGCAATAAAAGTTCTAAAAGAGAAAGCAACTTGTCTACTCAAGTCAGAAAATGGAAGCGAGTTCATCCTTTTAATACATATTTATTCAATGACTATTTATCTATGCACCATGCACTGTTATAGATGTGGGGAATGCATCTGTGAATAAAATGAAAGTTCCTGCTCTCATATATCTTACAATAAAAGCTTATGCTCCCTCTCTTGTTGTGCAGTCTATGTTTAGTTGTGATGTACACAGAATCCAAGATCAGCACTAGAGAAGAACAGATAATTAAAAGAGTAACTGAGTGAATTAAACTGCCAGACAAGGGCCACTATGTCTCCATGTTTAGCTGTAATCTTTTGTTTGTATGGGTGTATGCATTTTAATATGGACTCTAAGTAATGTAGCACAGACTCTGTTTTTCTAACTTTCAAGGGCAGATTCTTTTCTAATGTTAGTTTCATTCTCAGATTTCATACCACGTAATGATTTTCATAATTCTTCATGATTGTCACTTTTCTACATATAGAACATTCTGATATGTAGTTAATAAATTAATACCACATCTTATTTCTTAAAGAATGTGAGCCTGCTCACGCCAAAAAAATTCTTTCTTCCATTTGCAAGACAGAGACTAAAATTAATCACAAGCACCTAATCAGTGTATGTCACTTTCATAGGAAACAAAAGCACGTTAGAGAGTTTTCTCAGGTGTTTTTCCAATATAAGATCACAGACTCTTGGAGATGAACGGGACCTTGAAATTCAGCTCCCTCATATAGTAGAGGAAGAAACTGAGCCAGGAAGGAACATGGTGGCTAGCCTAAAGGTGCACAGTTGGTACACAGCAGACCTGAACTTGAACCTGGTGTCCTAGACCTGTGATCTGTCCCTGTATTGCTCCATCTCAGATAATAATACTTTTAAACATCTTTTCCATTTATTGCATATTTGAGCCTTACACAACTTATGGGATAAGCAAGGCGGATGTTTTTATGCCCATCCACAAATTAAGAGAATGAAAACCCTTTAAGTCTTAGTGATTTGCTCAAGGATATAGTTGGAAACATGACACTTGAATTTACTTTATAAACTTCCATTTCAGGGATCTTTCTATTAGTATGACATTTTAAAAAAACCTAAAGATAAAGCTAAGATAAATATAGGTTCCATTGATTTCAACATAAAAAAGATCTCTCATTGTGATGTCCTGCATAAGCCTATTGCAATTCCAAACTATGTGTTGATTTATTTACTCTTTGGCATTGAATAAATACAACTGAGTGAAAACTTCCAAAGCAGGTTAATTGTTCTGTTGTAAACTTTATTTTTATTGAATTCATTGGGGTGACATTGATTAATAAAATTATATATGTTTCAGGTGTACAGTTCTATAATACATCACCTGTGTATCATATCGTGTGTTGTTCTCCACCCCAAGTCACATCTCCTTCCGTCACCGTTTGTCTCCTCTTTACCCTCTTCTCCTTCTTCCCACCTTCCTTTCCTTCTGGTAATCACCGTACTGTGTCCGTGCCTATAATGGTTTTTGCTTTCGTTTTTGTTTTTTCCCTTTAATCCCTTCACCTTTCTCACACAGCCCCCCAAACTCTCTCTGACAGCTGTCAGTCTGTTCTCTACATCTGTGAGTCTGTTTTTATTCTATTTCTTCGTTTATTTTGTTCATTAGATTCCACACGTAAGACATCATATGGTATCTGTGTTTCTCTGACTAGCTTATTTCACTTAGTAAAATACTCTCCAGGTCCATCCATGCTGTCCAGAAAGGTAAGATTTTATCTACTGATGGACACTTGGGCTGCTTCCAAATCTCGGCTGTTGTAAACAGCCAACTCTGCAATGAACATAGGAGTGCATATATATTTTTTGAATTAGTGTTTCTTTGGCTATGTTCCCAGAAGTGGAATTACTGGATCATAAGGCAGTTCCATTTTTAATTTTTTGAGATATATCCATACTGCTTTCCACAGTGGATGCATTCCCACCAGTCTGCATTCCCACCAACAGTGCATGAGGGTGCCCCTTTCTCCACATCTTTGTCAGCACTTGTTGTTTGTTGGTTTATTGATGATGGCCATTCTGACAGCTGTAACGTGACATCTCATTGTGGTTTTAATTTGTATTTCTCTCAGGGTTCTGCAGAGAAATGAACCCAATAGCAGCTATCTATATCTATATCTATATCTATATCTATATCTATCTATATCTATATCTATATCTATCTATATCTATGCCTATGCCTATGTCTATATCTATGCCTATGTCTATGTCTGTGTCTATGTCTATATCCATATCTGTATCTATGTCTGTGTCTATGTCTATATCTATGTCTGTATCTATGTCTGCATGTATATCTATTTCATCTATCTAGAAACGCCCTCACGCAGACACACAGAATAATGTTTGAACAAATATCTGGGCACTCCGTAGCCCAGTCAAGTCAACGTAAAATTAACCATCACAGTAGAATCAACAGATCAGATGTTCTATTGCTCATCAGTATTTATTGCATGTTATCTGTTTTTTAATTCTTTCTTTCCCATCCCCAGGAATTATTTACTTATCATCCACCCTCAGTCATTTGGAATCCTCTACACTTCTGTTGATGGTCCGTGCTCGAGATGGTGGTGGGCTCCCATCTGCCATTAATGCTGACGTCACCATACACATTCTTCAGACAGCTCTGGCACCGGCTGAATTTGAAAGGCCTAAGTACACCTTCTCAGTTTATGAAGACGTGTCTGAAGATAGTCCTGTTGGAACAGTCAAAGCAAAAGAGTCCTTGAGTAAGTACTCACTCCCTATGCTGCATTGAAATCCCCTATTGGAACATCTCCTGTATTTTCTTAGGCTGTACAGTCTTATACTGAATCTCTCCTTTTCTCCATGCAAGAAGAATGAAGGGAGACCACACAGTCTGTGGTTTGGTCTTTGGCCTTCGACATTATTTCTATCCTATAATTTTTTCTAATCACAAAAATAATAGGTACTTTTAGTAGAAAATTTTAAACAAAAAAAACCCCTCATAATGCAGAAAGTATACATCTCCTATAGCCCACTCCCCAAACACACACACACACACACATACACACACACACTTTTTTACAACACTATATCCTAATATCTTTTTTCTACTTTGTAATTTGCACTGTATTTTTTCCACTGTATAACTTTGCAGGTAACTGTACATCATTTTGTCTCATTTTAAAAGTTTGAATGATATTTCAGCTTAGATATAAAACATGTTTTATCTGGGGGGGAGGAGTATGAGAGGATGGAATGGTAATGGAAAAAACTTAATAAAGGTTATATATTTTTTAAATGTTTTTCAAACATTTCTCTTTTGCTACCAATTGGAATGATGTATAGTATTTCGCTAGTCCAGATAATACTAAAGCAATGCCCTTGTGTGACTTGTGGAAGCCTCTCTGCAGGAGAGATTCCCAGAAGGGAATTATCTGCTCGGCCCTGCTCCCAGTCCCCTCCTCGCCCCGCCTCTGTCCCTTCCCTCAGCTTTTGTGGAGGGGAGTTGCCATTCATAGGTAGATATCATAGAGAAACAGCAACATAAACTTAACTTGGCTCCCTCAAATATATTAAAAAGACATCCAAATAATTTTCAATCTTTTCTTCTTACCTCATGCAAGAGGAATGAAGAGAGGTAGTGAAAGCTGTGCCTTGCTTTTTGGTCCACTGGACATGACCTTTATCCATGAAAACGTGTTAAACCACGCGTCCACTTTCCCCAGGCTTTGGAGAGCTGAGCAAGATATAAGAAGTGGCGTTGTATTCTCTGTAGATGTAGCACACATTAATATTATATTTTCAGATTTTAGTGTTCCCAGTGGGTGCATTCTTTTGACATACACTACTCGATTAATTTTTTTCTTCTTCCTTTTTTTCTTCTCCCTTTTAATTCAGATTCTTCAGAGCCAGTGTTTTACAGAATCTCCTCGGGCGATGAGCACGGAAAGTTCTCTGTTCACCCATGGCTGGGCACCATTCGAACCCAGAAGCCTCTGGATCACGAGACGCAGCCCATGTTCGTGCTCACCGTCCAGGCGCAGCTCGGCAGCCCACCAGCCTGCAGCAGCACGGAGGTTAACATAACTGTAATTGACGTCAACGACAACCACCCAGTGTTTCCTAAAGCCTCCGACGAGGTAAAAGTACCGGGGATCGCACTGCCTGGCACAGCCTTGTACCGTGCCCGTGCGGAAGACAAGGACAGTGGTTGGAACGGATTCATCCGCTACTCCCTGACCAGCCAGAACCCCAGCATCTATTCCATTGACCCTGGGCTGGGGGTGGTGTACCTCAATGGCAGTCTGGACGGCGACATGCCCCAGAAGCACACGCTAACTGTCATGGCCCAGGACCTCGGCGTTCCTCCCCGAACTTCCCTGTTCGTGCTGACATTCATTATCGAGAAACAAGAATTGAGCCCATCCTTGATTTTTGGAAATTTGGTCTATCAAGTAGAAGTTAGTGAGTGTCTTTCGCTGATGACCCAAATACTGCAAATACAAGCCTACCCACTCGGCCCACAGCGCGAAACCTCCCAGCTTCTGTATTCGCTGGAGCCCAGCGCAGACTCTGCTGTGTTTGCCGTTCACCCTTACACAGGATGGATTTATTTGCGGCGACAGCTCGACTATGAATCCACCCAAACATATAATTTTAGAGTGTTTGCCCGGATCCCGGGGGACAGATTGTCACACAATGTGAGCACTTCAGTAATTGTTCACGTTCTGGATGAGAATGACAATTCCCCTACCTTCTTGCACGATGTGTTGTTTTTGAAAGTGGAGGAGAACCCCCTTCCCCAAGGGGTAATAGGCAAAATTACAGCAATTGACAGAGACTCGGGAAAGAATGGACAGCTGTCGTATTTCCTTTTGTCCGATGGAAAATTCTTCAAGATGAATCTTCATACAGGTAGCATTTTGTAGCCTCCCCTTAATCCTTTCAAACTGGAATTGACAAAACCCGAATCTTCTAGTTATAACGTTAGTACAAACGTACAGGCAGAATCACAGTTCTAGTACACTGTGATTACACTATACTGATTATAGTTCTGTGATTTTCAAATGAAGGGAAAATGAATAGAATTTTATCTACAATGATTTGTGCTTCTCTTGCGTCTCACCCACCTATTGCTAATATATGGCTTATTCTAAATGAGAGATTCAGTCAGAACTGGTTGAATAAATCCTTTTGTAAAGTCTAATTTTTTCACCAACCTTTTTTATTTCTAAATTTTAAAAAGTCAGATAATATTTTGTAAAATATGAGTGTCATTGATGTAAAAGTGGAAATCAACCTGAGATTTCAAAGCCACTTTATTAACATGGTGTTCCCACTCTCATTGTGGTAAGGGAGCCAAGGACAGATACTTACAATGAGTTCTTTCAAGTCTTTTACACTTACTTATGGAATGGAATATGAAAATGTTATTATAAATATTATAAAATTAAATGTAAACATGTTAAAACTTATATACTTACAAGGACTTTATGTAATCCCTGAAACCACTTATGAATGAAGTCCATTCATGGTACAACTGTATAGCTGGGGAAACCGACCCTGACAGCTCAAGTAACATGGCCAAGGTCACGGAGCTAGAAGGACATGAGGGGTGGCCACCACTTGGTGCATTTCCTGGAGGTACTATGTACATCGTGGCCTGTGTAAACAACACCCCATGCCCAGTAGTGGATGGAATTTGAATTCAGTTCTGATTAACTTTATTCCAGAGACCCCTGCTGTGTAAATTGAGAGGGGGTAAGGTGCCCTTTCCTCCATCCTCCAGCAGATGGAGCTTTCCCCCAGGGCACGTGGCTCATGGAGATGACCAGGGAGCTGGATTCCAGCTCCCTTTCACTCCTAATCTGCTTCCCTTCTGCAGGGCACACACTGCACAGCTATGCAGGATACTTTCTTTCCTAGGCTGGTTTTCCAAGTCTTCTATTTTACTCAGTGATCTATTTTTTTCAAAATATGCAAACTATGCCTGTTTCCCCTATGATAGTTTCTCTCATACAGTGAGTGCAGGGCCCGGTGTTCCTAGTTTTGTTGCATGGCTTTAAGCAGGTAGCCTAGCTTCAGAGCGTGGCTTCCTGACCATGAATAAAGGAGGTAGTTCTTGACAGGCTCAGACCAGACAGAGCACTCGGCCCCTAATGGCTCTTGACAGTAGGTAGAGGCAGTTACAATTTTGTGTCTGAGTCTCCAACGCTGAAGTGTGAGGAACATTGCCTAGACATGAGTTCTGAGCAAGAATATGTAAAATAAGGCTTATAAAGCATCCAGAGTTATTTGGGAAGTCACTATCCATTGTTATACATATATTTTGTGAAATAATGATGAGTAGCTGTATATATGAAATAAAAATCGTAGCCGGAGGAATGTATTTGATTCCCAGGGAGATATTCACCATTGTTTTAAAGAGATGATAACAGCAGCCATGTGGGTAATGACTGACAGCCTACAGAATGCTTCTAAATGTACGGATACATTTTCCAATGATGGGAAGTGGGCTCAAGCAGTCCTTCCATGTCTGAGATGGAGAGACTGGGACCCAGACTCCGGGCCTGTGACGTGTGAGCTGAGGAGCTTCTTTCTGTTATTCTGTGCAGCACTGTGAAGCGGGGGATGCTGTGGATTTAAAATCTTCTGAGTTATTTCTGAATTCTCAGAGTCTTTTATCATCTGCTTCTATGAATTCAGTTTTAATTCAAATGGCTGATGGTAGTAACTAAGTTGAAATGCGAAGAAAGGCAAATTTAAACTGGCATTTTTTAAAGCAACTTCAGAAAATTCTTTCAATAGTAGAGTGAAACTACAAATGCACATGGTGTTGGAAGTTGTTCTTCCACTCTGAGGTTGACGGTGTTTGATTTTTCTTTTCAGAAATGATGCTGAATGTGGTGTTCAGTGCCAGAATGCTAGTACACAGTATCAGCCTCTTTTTTCTCTGCATTCCTCAGGTGAGCTGATCAGCTGGGTGGCCCTGGACCACGAACAGCAGGTGCACCATCAGCTGACTGTCCTCGTGACCGACCACGGCTCCCCACCTCGAAACGCCAGCATGGTGGTTTATGTCTCAGTCACTGACATCAATGATAACAGGCCGTACTTCCCACAGTGCTTCCCTGGGAAGGAATTACACATCAAGGTTTGTAGGGTGCAACAGCCTTGCAATGAACTTATAGTATTCTTAGTTATTTGTGTTGAGCACCATCTTGTGGTAAAAAGCATGAATTTATCAAATTAGTCATGGTGTGGCAGTGCATTCATTTCTAGAAGACCTAGAAATTGTGTATGTGTCCAAAAAAATCCAATGTAAAAAAATAAAATGGTTATATGTGCCATTTGTGATCTAACATCCAGCTGTTTCATGATTAATGGAGGTCTGCCCTTTGTATACAGACACCATGGTCCCCTGTTATCAGTCATGCTCAGACAAGGGCTGTGTCTCCAATTGTGGGCCTGCATCTCTTCGTGCTGAGCTCCTCACGAGCAATCGGTGCACATCGCTAAAACAGGCAGTGAGAGGTAGCGGAACAATCTGTGGCTCTAATGCAGAGAGACATATATCCAGAGATTACAAAAGCTGATCTTTTTGAGGACACATGCCGAAACTTCTCATTGTATTTCTATTATCTCATCTTTTTCATTGCTGTGTTGTTGTATGTTTTATAATATACATAATGAATTAGCATGATAGTCCATGGACATAATTAATAAGTCCATATATCTTGGAGGTGCTCATACTTTTTTTAAATGAATGGATTGTATGAATGAAAAATTTGGAAGCTATAGCTCCCAAACAACCAAATTGGACATTCAAATCGTGCTCAGATATGCACAGGGTGCTGAGGAAGTTAATAACTTTAAACTCGTCTTCCAAAGTCATATTTAAAGAAAATTTTACCAAAGCGAAATATGATATTATCATTATGAGTTTAATCATGTCATAAAAAGATCTCATGGCTTAATTAGGCAGTAAGATTTTTAAACAAAAATATGGAGTTCAACTCTATATGTAAATTTCCATATTCTACAAAAGTTTCTGTTAATTAGTTATCTTTCCTATACGAGGTATGTATCCTGAAATAAAGATTTTCGTTTATATTTTGCATATTTTAGACCTTAACAACAACCTTTAAAAAAACATCCTGAGAGGGTGATGAATGAGAAGATGCTAGAATTCTTAAATCAAAATCTAAGATTGTTTAGTTACTATGATATGCTTTCTCACCCCTCAGAATTAGTTCAAATGCTGTAGGTAATTTCTTCAAATTATGTAAAAGATTTAAATTGTAAGGTGGATTATTTTCATGGATTTATATCCATATAATTTTTATATGGTAGACATTTGAATTATATGGAGACCTAAAATAGTTTTTTTCAAATGCTTAGTTGTAGTGTCTCCTTTCACTTAAGTTTATTGCTTTTTCTTTTAAAACTTTTTTCAAGTGATTTCTAAGCTCTTTGTTTTATTGACAGGTTCTGGAAGGTCAGCCAGTAAATATGTTGGTTACAACTGTGTTTGCAAAGGATCTGGATGAAGGAAACAATGCCGAAGTTACGTATTCGGTATCTTTAGGTAAACATCACTACCCATAAAGAATTAAGAGCCTTTAGAATTTTCTCTTTTGTTTATTAATTGTCTCTCTCCTTCTGGGAACATAATTAACATTGAAAATAACACCAAATTACACACAAAATACATTTATTATTGTGTAGAATCACCTTTATATTTTAAAAATTTAAAGTTTAGTGAAAAACAACCCACTGACCATCCACCTTAGATGAATAATTTTTAATAATCTGAAGTACGAATCAACATTTATTGAAAGGAAAGTAGTAGTTAGTGGATAAAAAGTGGTATTAGTATAAAGAAATATGATTATGAATACCAAGCATCTATGAATCTCTATGAAGACTAACCGTCTTCAGGTTAGAGTAAATCACACCTAGAAAATGTCATACATGTACATGGTGTACGTGTATGTGGGAACTTCATAGAGGCAGGTGTGCTTTTGTGTTTTTATTTCTGAACCTACAGACCTTAGATGTATTCCAGTGGTTAGCTTTAGTTGACATTGTGTTTTTACATGATTTTAAAAGACATTCAGGGCTTTGTCATGTTTGATAAAAACATAAGAGAGCAAGAGACAACATTGCCCTTACCTGTAGATAAATTGTCTACGTGAAAATCCAAAGGAGGCTATGGGAATTAACAAGATGTAAAATTTCTGGGAACAATGTCACTGTACAAAAGTTTCTGGCATTTAAAAAACTAAGCAGGTGTTCAAAGATGTCATTCACCATGAAGTTTAAGCTTCAGGTCCCTTCACTTGCACAAGCTCTTCAAGGGTGGGCTGGGAACCAGTGAGTAATTTATATTTGTAATATTGTTCTATTTTCCTTAAGGAGGGACCCTCAAATTATGTAAGTTTCAAAACTTCTGAAATCAGGATCATCCTGATTAGAGCACAGGCAGGAAAACTACAATAAAAGATGTTTGAGACCTTTGTGTAGAAAATTGCAAACTATTAACAAAGACATGAAAGAAGAATGAAATAACAGGCCCATCGTGTTCCCGATGGGGTGGGTTCAGTCCCCACAGGAAGACATGGCGGGCAGTCAGAGATAACGAGCCTGCCTCAGAGCCACGCGGAAGGCTCCTCTTGTTCTGGGTTGTCTTCTCCGCTTCAGAGGTGCCTTCTCCTTTTTCATTTCTCTTCCTATTAGTCACCACTCAGCTTTCTCTCTCCACTCCCTGAACCTATTCTAATCTGGTCCTGGAGGGAAGAAAAACAGGCTTGGCTAGCATGCATTCAAGGGTCAGTAAGTCCGTGAGGTCTCTGGGTCATTTTTTTGTTCCTGTTTTAATTTGGGCTGGGAAAGAACATATTTTTTGTTATACTTGTAAAACATAATGGGGTGGAGAAAATACACACAAACACACAGACATGCAGATTAATAAATGAGGCTATAATCCTGGTATCATAGCATTGTTTATAAATTAAAAAACACGCTATATATTATTCATGAATATATGTACTAGAAATATAAACCTTTACTTTAGCGAAGAGGCTAGCTACAGAAAGGAGTGAGGTTTAGAAGTATACACAGGTCCTCTTCTGTACTTAAACTCTGTAATTTCTGTAAACACTTTTTAAAGAAATATTAGGAATGGATCAATCTGGAAGATGTTTACATGGATGTTCATCATATATTTCTGAAAGTTTGAAATATTAATTATAAAAAACTTAGCTTCTAAAATGATACTTGGGGTATAGACATATAAAAATATGGCATAGCAATATACAAATCAAATCATGTTATTCATACCTCTGTTTTTACTTACTCCAATTCCAAAATTCAGGCAACTACAAAATACAAATAAGATTTAAAAAATCAATATAATAGAAATGAAGATACGTATCTCATTTAATAAAAGTATTCCTTGGTATTACTATGAGAAAAAAGTAAATGGAACAAAGATAGAAATCACAGCTAATGCAGGAATACCTCACTTTGCTGTGGTTCACTCAATTGTTCTTTGCAGATACTGCATCTGTTTATGAACATAAGATTTATGGCAACACCGTGTTGAGCAGCACAATTTTTGGAAACACTTGCTCATTCCCTGTCTCTATGTCACATTTTGGTAATTCTCACAATATTTTAAAGTTTTTCACTATTGTTATATTTGTTATGGTGGTCTGTGATCTTTGATGTTACTATTGTAATTGTTTTGGGATGCCACAAACCATGCCCAGGTAAGCTAGTGAACTTAATTCATAAATGTTTTGTGTTCTGGCTGCTCCATTGACCCACTCTCCTTGTTTCTTTCCATCTCCTTAAAACTTCCTATTCCCTGAGACACAAAAAATATTGAAATCTCCAGTTAATAGCCCTACAATGTCCTCTAAGTGTCCAAGTGAAACAAGAGTTCAGGTCTCTTATATTAAATCAAAAGCTAGAAATGATTAAGCTTAGTGAGGAAGGCATGTTAAAAGCTGAGATAGGCTGAAAGTTTGGCCTCTTATTCCAAAGAGTTAGCCAAGATGTGAACACAAAGCAAAAGTTCTTGAAGAAAATTAAAAGTGCTACTCCAGTGAACACACAAATGATAAGAAAGTGAAGCAGCCTTATTGCTGATGTGGAGAAAGTTCAGTGGTCTGGATGGAAGATCAAACCAGCCATAACATTCCCTTATGCCAAAGTCTAATCCACAGCAAGACCCTAACTCTTTTCAACTCTATCAAGGCTGAGAAGGGTGAGGAAGCTGCAGAAGAAAAGTCTGAGGCTAGCAGAGGTTAGTTCATGAGGTTTAAGGAAGGACACTGTTTCCCTAACATAAATGTTTAAGGTGAAGCAGCAAGTGCTGATATAGAAGCTACAGCAACTTGTTCAGAAGATCTTAAGATCATAATGAAGATGGCTACACAAAAAAAAAATCAGATTTTTTATGTAGACAAAACAGGCTTCTATTGGAAAAAGATGCTATCTAGCACTTTCTACCTAAAGAGGAGAAGTCAGTGTCTAACTTCAAAGCTTCAAAGGACAGGCTGACTCTCTAATTAGGTGCTAATGCAGCTGGTGATTTTAAGCTAGAGCAATGCTTATTTTCCATTTTGAGAATCCTAGGGCCTTTAAGAATTATGCTAAATCCACTCTTCTTGTGCTCTAAATACAGAATAACAAAGCCTGGATGGCAGCACATCTGTTCACAACACAATGGTTTACTGAATATTTTAAGCCTGTTGTTGAGACCTACTGCTCAGAAAAAAAAGATTTTCTTCAAAATATGACTGCTCATTGACAATGCACCTGGTCACCCAAGATCTCTGATGGAGATATACAATGAGATTAATTGTTGTATTTTTGCTTGCTGATACAATATCCATCCTGCAGCCCATTGACCAAGAAGTAATTTTGACATTCTAGTCATTGTTTAAGAAATACATTTCATAAGGCTATAGCTTCCATAGATAGTGGTTGATCCTGTGATCGATCTGGGAAAATAAATGAAAAACCTTCTGGAAAGAATTCATCATTCTAGATGCTGTTAAGAACATTTATGCTTCATTGGAAGTGGTCAAAATATTGACATTAACAGGAGTTTGGAGTTGATTGAAATCCTCATGGGTGACTTAGAGGGGTTTGAAACTTCAGTGGAAGAAGTTCCTGCAGATGTGGTAGAAATACCAAGAAACTAGTATTAGAAGTGGAGCCTGAAGATGTGACTGAATTACTGCAATCTCATGACAAAACTTGAACAGATGGGGAATTGCTTCTTATGGATGGATGACCAAAGAAAGTGATTTCTTGAGATGGAATCTACACCTGCTGAAGATGCTTTAAAGATTGTTGAAAGGACAACACATGATTTAGAATATGACATAAACCGAGGTGATGAAGCAACAGCAGGGTTTGAAAGGATTGACTCCAGTTCTGAAAGAAGTTTTCCTGTGGCTGAAATGCTATCAAACAGCATTGCATGCAACAAAGAGGTTGTTCATGAAGGGAGTCAATCGATGCAGCAAACTCGATTATTGCCTGATTTTAAGAAATTGCCAGAGCCACCCCAGCCTTCAGCAACCACCGTGCTGATCAGTCAGCAGCCATCGACGTCAGCCAAGACCCTCCAGCAGAAAAAAATATTACAACTTGCTGAATTAGGGGTGTCCAACTTTATTGGACCCTCCCCTTGGGCCAAATGCAGATCAGGATGGCTAGGAATGTGGCCCAACACAAAATCGTAAATTTGGTTAAAACATTATGAGATTTTTTTTGTGATTACTTGTCACAATATATTTAATGTGTGGCCCAAGGCAACTCTTCTTTTCCAGTATGGCCCAGAGATGCCAAAATATTGGACATCCCTGGTAGATGGTTAGCATTTTTTAGCAATAAATTATTATTTAATTAGTATACATACATTTTTTAGACATAATGGCACTGCACACTCAATAGACTACAGTAGAGTATAAACATAATTTTTAAATACACCAGGAAAGGATACCAAAGCAAAATATACAAATGGGAAGTTAAGATTGGCCATGAGTTGACAATTATTGAAGCAATGTGATAGTCACATGAGAGAGTTCACTAGATCACTTTGTCTATTTTTTATATGTTTTAAAATTCCATACTAAATTTTAAAAACATCTGTTCTGTTTCTTGTGTACATTTTTAGTATTTCCTTTTATGTTTATTCTCTCACAGAGCTTAACACAAATACATCTTCCAAATAATCACAGATGTATTTGGATTAGTTGATTCTGTTTTCTGCATTGTCAATTGACATTAATTTCTTAATTTTTTTTGTGTGTGTATAGAAGATAGGTCTGATCACTTCAAGATTGACACCAACAGTGGTGAAATCAGAACAACTGCAATACTTCTATATGATTATAGACCTTCCTACAGGATGACTGTAATTGCCAGGGACCAGGGTGTGCCTCCTCTTCAAGGACAGGCAGTTATTAACATTCAGGTAAGATTCTGCCATCGCCATAAAAGGTGGAAGGGTGTTTTAAGGTACCATTGGTTTCTATACATTTGTACAGAGTGAAGATACACTAAATATATGAATACTATTTTTAGAGAGCATTGCATATATGTACGCCTTTTTATTATTATGAGAGAAATGATTAGACTTGAATAAATTTTTATTTGAACTTTGCACTGGTCTCGAGAAGATATTTATTTTCATGGCTGTATAAGCATTTGTTGCTTTGTTTTAGTAAACAACAAAAAAATGTCCTTTCTTTTACTTTTTTCTAGTTGCAAAGAGCTGGTAAATTTGCCAGAGAAACTTTTACATAAACAAAGGGTCAATAATAAATCACATAGTTTTTTTGTAATAATTTTTAAACTTAGGAAAGTCACTTGGGATCCATATTCTAAGGCGTTACTTTAATCAGAATGAGCCAACAAGTTGTGGGAAGTCTTCATGGTAGGAAAAAATTACACCAGCAAGTCAAAAATAAGATGACTGTGAACAGTCATTTCTTTGTTCATGCGCATGAAAATCAGTAATATTAATATTGGCATGTATAAAAATCAAGACTATATAGCCTCAAGAGTTCTGTTTCCAAATTATATGTTTTATTGATTAAGGATGTGTGTTAGGAGAAAATTCTATATTGTAATTCCTCAAGTCCCTGGTTGCAAATAAACAAAGACACAAGATTCATAAATGAACACAGATGTTGTCATTATGGATGTACTGGTCTCTAGGATTTAGAGTAATTGGGAGAACTAGCTATTCCACATTCTTACTGAAGAATCACAAGACTGCTGTTCAGCTTCACTACACTATATAGTATGGCCTCATCAACATAGGCTGTATATCATTTTACACATTAGAACAAACAGGAAGTGGAAAATTTTGTACTTTCTTATCTCCTGGATATTATGCCATTTTCAATCATCACAGGCACACTGGAATTATATGATAAAAATAAATTTTATCACCACTTAACATATGTTTTCCACACAAATAGAGGGAACTATTTTCCCAAATAACATCATCACATGTACTGATTCAACTGTTAAAAAATACCTCAGGTTAACAACTCCTTTTAATTCTTATTTCAGGTGATACCACTATCCAAAGGGAGAGCCACCATTTCTCAGAATATTAGACATTTAGTTATACCAGAAAACTTGAAGCCTGCAAAAATAATGAGCTTGGTAAAGTCACCTGATCACTTCCAACAACATCATAATGGAAAACTACATTTTAGTATCGCTGCAGAGGACAAGGATGGTCACTTTGAAATCAACAGCGCAACGGGGGACTTGTTCCTTTCTAAAGAACTTGATTATGAGATGACAGCTCATTATCTCTTCAGGGTGGTTACTAAAGACCATAGCAAAACCCCTCCCCTGTACAGCACAGCCTTCCTTAGTATTGATGTGGAGGACCAGAATGACCACTCTCCATCTTTCCAGGATGAGTTCATTGTGATAAGCATAGAAGAGAATGTCCCCATAGGAACTCTGGTGCATGTCTTCAATGCCAAAGATGGAGATGGCAGTTTTTTGAACAGTAGAATCCAATACTTCATTGAATCCCACCACCCCGGAATCAATCCATTTCTCATCCACCCCTCATTTGGCACATTAGTCACTGCATTCCCCCTTGACAGAGAGAGAGTTCCGACTGTTGTCCTGACAATAACTGCATCTGACCAGGCTGTGAATGTGACAGACCGGCGACTGAGATCGCTAGTGGCAAAGGTGGTGATTTTGGATGTAAATGATCACAGCCCAACTTTTGTGTCTTTTCCCATTGCACATGTCAAAGAGGATGCCACAGTGGGCTCCTTGGTGCACCACATAACTGCCCAAGATCCTGATGAAGGAAGGAATGGAAGAGTGACATACAGCATTCTCTCAGGAAATGAAAACATGGCCTTTATGCTCGATAAGTCATCAGGTATTCATCACTGTTGATTAAAGCTCCTGATCACTTGCTTATATCTATCCTTTTCATGTTCCTCTGTTACAATGACAGTTCCAAATGAGCAAGCTTTAAAGAAATGTGACCTGATTTTGCCTTTAACTAACATATTGATAGGCATAGAAGTTGTAATAGAAGTAATGCATTCCATAGAAGAATGCATTACTGTGTTTTGCTCACATACCAACCATAATTAGCCTGTTCATTAATATTGCCTATGCTTTGTAGCTAGCTCACATTTCATGGGATGAGTCTACATAGAAAACTTCTTTGCCCCCATTGTGAGTCCTCATAGGGTAGGAGAAGGTACCAAAAATACAAAAAGGTCGACTATGACTAGTCAATAACATTATTTAATGGCTTTAGCATGGAAAAATATCTTTAAGACCATAAATTTACAAACATACATTTGTAAATAGTTGAAAATAATGTATTTTTATTTTTTAAATTTAATTTAATTAATTAATTTTTTTAGAGAGATTGGAAGGGAAGAAGAAAGAGAGGGAGAGAAACATCAGTGTGTGGTTGCCTCTCACACGCCCTATACTGGGGACCTGGCCTGCAACCCAGACATTTGCCCTGACTGGGAATCGAACTGGCCACCATTTGCTTCTCAGACCGGTGCTCAATTCATTGAGCTACACCAGCCAGGGCAAGAAATAATGTATTTTTAAGTAGCTGGGTTTATTTGGGCATAAGACCCTTCTCAGGTCAACTGTACCATTTTATTTTTTGCAGAAGCATTTATTCCCTGTCAAGGCCTGTATAGCAATGTCACTCACTGTTACTGCTCTTGCCTTGCTATTACCATGTTGCCAGATAACATCTACTAGAAGTTTTGGTGTAGTTTGATGGAAGATTATAGATATAAAGTGTTATTCTTGTGAAATTGGAAATGAACTGCCCTCAACCCAATTTTAAAGAGATATTGAAGAGATGGACTACCATCTCAATCTCTAAAAAAAATATTTTCTTCATAAGCCTCAGAAAAAAATCGCAGATGTATGCCAGTTGGCCCAACTATTAGTAAGACCATGATTTGGAATGAGACTGAATGTGTAGGATTTGGAAGTTATGATTATAGTCTGGCTATACACTGCTGAACATTTTTATCAAAATATTTATTGAATCCTGTACATATGGTTCCATTCTGAGGCGTGCGTGAATACCACCTAAAAGCCCAGCTGACAGAGAGATAGTCCAGACCTAGTTACTGATTACTGTTAGAGCTGGGCTCTCCAAGGACCCATTTCAACAGGCCTTAAACTGTTTTCCATGACAGCTAAGGCAGGTCTATTTCAGATTGTTAAAGAGAATGGATAAAATTAGAACTGCGTCTCAATACTATAGGTATCACGAATCTTGAACAACTGCAATGGCTATTGCAGTTGAGATCTTTTTCAAAGACATAAAATGATCATTGCTGAATGCATTACTGTGTTTCTCTCACAAGGCTCATATTTCTTATAAAGAAGACATAGAGAATTTTTCAATGGCTTTTGGCTGTGAAGTATGAAATAATACGTAATTACTGGAAAGCTGTTTCACAAAATCTGAAGCAGTAAAGCTCTTCAATTATTTGAAGAAAAGTTCTTACAGGATGAGCGTGTGTTGGAGAAGCAAACAGCCATCCTAAAAGAAAACATGTGGCAGCTGGAATCATGGACAGCGACAGTGTGGGAGATTTCACAACAGTTTGCTTAAATGGGTTACATGCTTCGATGGCAATAGGATGGAGACACGCTTTGTTCATGAAATGTGTCTGGGTTATAAAGTCTTTACTGTTTTTTTCATTAATAAAGATGACAGTTACCAGAATAGTATGAAGAGAGGATAACTTAAAGAATGTAGCCATACTCGCCTTTTTGCAACTTGGTCACTTTAAACACAAATCTCCCTTGACCTGAAGGTAGTTTTTTAAATGAAGGTAGAGGTTGGGTACGGAAATCATTCTGGTGTAATCTTCACAGTAAATAATGGTATACAATAGACTACCTCTGAATTTTCAGGCATCCTGGTAGTTTAAATTAGGATGACTTTCTGATGAAAAAATGTCATTTCATTTTAGATAATATATCAATTTAAAGTTAGTTTCATAAGATTTCTTATTTAACAAAGAAAGATTCTGAAGTTGTAAGTAGAGTGAGTAGAGTGAGTAGAGTAGAGTGAGGTTGGCTATTCCAAAGAATATTTATTATGTGTTACCTTTCTCCACTTTCAAAACAGGCTTACTAACTACCACTTGCCCTCTGGATTATGAAATTAAAACTGAGCACATTCTGACCCTTCTGGCACTGGACGATGGTGTCCCCACACTGTCTTCGTCCCAGACTCTGACAATTACTGTTCTTGACGTAAACGACGAGGCACCCGTGTTCAAGCAGCACCTATATCGAGCTTCAGTTAAAGAAAACCAAAGTCCAGGGGAGTTTGTCACAAGGGTTGAAGCTATGGACAGAGATTCAGGTAATTTTAAGTATGGAAACTAAGTAATTAATGCTAGAAACAAAAATTGACGTAATTTAAACTAGTTATGTCCCAGAAAAATGAAACACTTGTGAGTCATCTCAAACTTCTCATACCTCTTTAAATGGCATTCATAAAAATCCTATCCACGTGTGAAGATAATGCGTGCTCTTATATAGCATTTTCTCATATTGATCTTTGTCATTATTTATAGTAGAGCAATACACACCTAATTAACATAGAATTTATTGATTTGATTGTGATGATAAGCAAAAGTATAGACTAGGTAGGTATCACATTATTTTCAGAGTATAATAGGTACATTGAATGCAGGAAGGCAAATGGTTAGTTACTCTCTGTATAGCGTAGCATAACGAAAGAGATAGGATGCTGATGTCAGACTTCCTAAGTTTGATTCTAGAACTGCCATTTGCTTAAGCTGTGTAACCTTGACCAAGTTAATGACCCTCTCTGTTCCTCTCTTTGCTTATCTGTAAGACAGGGATAACAATAATAACTGATTTATAGTTTTAAGTACTTGGCACAATAAATGGTTAATAGATGTGTTAACTTCTGTTTTTATTATTATTACTATTATTAATACCAACCACTGTGTTGAGACAAATGACTTTGAAGTAAATGGTTACCCTGGCTAGGAATCTGTAAATTCCTAGAATTTCTTAGAATCACTTTTCAATATCACTGACCTTTTTTGCATTTAAGTTTCAGTAACTTTAATAATATCCTGTTTTTATTTTAAACAAATTAATTATAAAAATTACAGTGAAGTATTTTCAGTTAACATCATATGCCAGATTTTCCCTCCTGAATTAATATGAGTAGTTTAATAAGCCAGAGATTCACATTTGTGCATAGCAAGTGGCATTATACAATCAGTGTAATATTTTGTTCTTTCTTTATAAGAATAGTAACATGTTTCTATGGAGAAATACTATTAATAACAGCTTGTTTCTCCTGTTTCAAAGGGGTAAAAATATGTATTTCTTTGCGCTTTTAATGTAAATTGTATACCATTCAGATGCATTGCCACTTTGGAAACATTGCCTTTTAATGAAATACATGCATTTAGATGTGATGTTACAAAAACGTTCAAGGGCTAACCTAATCTCTCTTTTGACCAGAGCGGGGCAGTGTGATCAAACAGTTTTTCTTGTTTTGCTCGGAGGCACACCACTGGAGCGTGCTAACAACTGCTCTTCCCAACCGTCCCTGAAGGATTTATTTAGCACATTTCTCACAGTATGGTTTTTAGGGTGATAGAAACAAGGGAGAATATACATAAGCCTTGTGTTTCACCATAATTCTGGTTGAGTAAAGTTCTGTTAGTGTGTGCTCTCATATAAGTCCAACAACACAGGGCTCAGGGCACCATCGAAACCACTTCCCAGAGTACACAGACACGTGCCAATCCTGGCGATGATGTGAGATTAGCAGTCATTAAAGTGTGTAAAATGCTTCCTCCCCTTGAACTTAATTTTTTTTTTGCAATTGACTCTACTGAAAAGATTACTTTTTGCTTTAAATGCTTGAAGAAGGAGGAGGGAATTTCTCTTGAATTTGCATGTATCAACTAAAGATGATTACCATAAAAATTCTTTCTGATTTTTACTGTCAAGTTACTGAGTGTTAGTGTTATTTTCTTTTAGGACCAGTAGTCTGCGACCTGTTACTTGAATTGAATGTTCATTGTTCTAGAGATTACGGTTTGCTGGACAGAGAATTTAGATATTAAATTATGGTTTTTCTGACTTTGCGCTTATGTGTGCTTTAAATACCCATCTAACATCCTCCTGAGTGCCAGGTACCTTCACATGGTTTGGAGACAGTTTCAGATTACTGGAAATGTTAGTGTTTTTAATGAGGTCAGATCTGTTAAGCAAGTAGGTATGTGAGCACATGTAAATTTGAGTGTATGCATGTGATTTTGAACATATTTCCCATTGGTCTTTTTTTGGGGGGGGCTTATTGGGTTAAATCTATGAAAAAGGATTATGCATAAAAATTAAATGATGTAGTCAATATTTTAACATACCAGCATCACATAGGAATTTATGAATGGTTTACTTTGTAGTACATATTTAAAAAAATACTATATAGCATTACTTAATACCAGAAAGCCTAACATATGTTTTCTAACATTCTACCATGTAGTTTTTAAAAACGTAAGCCTAAAGTGTTGGGCTTCAAAACCCATGGGAATTTGAGCACTGAATGTTTATGATGTATGACTCATACTAGTTCTAACAGGAGTTTTTTTCTTATGTTAAAACGGGAAAACAACTACCAGGTTTTAACTAAGACATTAAAACTGCTACAGGATTTGGTGCTACCAACAAGAGCTCCATTGTCAGTGAGCAAGAGTCTTCCCCAGATGCCCCTCTCTGCCACGAAGAGGACAGGGCGCCCTGCCAGGGAAGATGACTCACTGCGAGCTGATAGGTTTACTTAAGAGTGGCAATAATAATAGTAATAACAATTTAACATCAGATTGCCATACAGAAGTATGGAGTTCTATAGTGAGATTTTATTCTCTCTTCCATAAGAATGTATCCTCCATCTGGGTTTATCTCGGATAAACTCTGTATCGGTTTCTTGGAAAATGTCTCACACTAGATGAACAACTGCATCCAACATCCTACACCTGGAACAAGGGAGAAACACGGCTGTGAGAGCATCTCACCTACTTCACAAAGCCGAAGGCACCATTCACTGTCAATGTATCAAGTTTTATAAATGTTAAAATGTGGGGAAAAAGCTTTAGAATTAGTGAAATAGTAAACAGAAAAAAAAAAAAGAATAAGGACCACTCATGACCTCTCTCACCCAGAGAGAATCGCTGTTGAAATTGATAGGTAGTCTTATTTCATTTAATTCACGGTACTGTAATTATATGGTTACTTGTCTGCCTATCCATTAGGCTGTGAACTTCTCATGGATCCAGGACATAGTTTATTTACTTTTATCCCAGGTCCCTTAGCTACCGCTCAGGACCTATGACTTAGGAACACAGTAATATTTTTAACTGTGTGATCTGAGACACTGAAGCACCTGTGAAATGTGCTGCTTCAAGTTGCCTTCATGCTTCAGAATTTGTTCATTTATTTATCCCTTCGTTCAGT
>PVKM010018914.1:0-24678 GCA_004027735.1 Carollia perspicillata | reverse complement strand
TCCCCACCATCTATGCTACTTATTCTCTGTAGCTTCTCCCCCTGCTCCTCCTCCCACTCCTCTGTTGCTAACCTTCCATGTGATCTTCATTTCTGTGGCTCTGCTCCTGTTTTAGCTGTCCACTTAGTTTGCTTTTGTTTTAGGTGTGGATGTTAGTAACTGTGAGTTTGCTGTCATTTCACTGTTCATATTTTTTATCTTCTTTTTCTTACATAAGTTCCTTTAACATTTCATATAATAAGGGCTTGGTGATGGTGAGCTCCTTGAACTTGATCTTATCTGAGAAGTGCTTTATCTGCCCTTCCATTCTAAAAGAAAGCTTTGCTGGATAGAGCAATCTTGGATGTAGGTCCTTGCCTTTCATGACTTCAAATACTTCTTTCCAGCCCCTTCTTGCCTGAAAGATCTCTTTTGAGAAATCAGCTGACAGTCTGATGGGAACTCCTTTGTTGATGACTGTCCTCTTATCTTTTGCTGCTTCTAGAATTCTCTCCTTCATTTTAATCTTGGCTAATGTAACTATGATGTGCCTTGGTGTGTTCCTCTTTGGGCCCACCTTCTTTAGGAGCCTCTGAGCTTCCTGGACTTCCTGAAAGTCTATTTCCTTTGCCAGATTGGGGAAGTTCTCCTTTATTATTTGTTCAAATAAGTTTTCCACTTGTTGCTTTTTCTCTTCCCCTTCTGATACCCCTATAATTCAGATGTTGGAATGTTTAAAGTTGTCCTGGAGGTTCCTAAGCCTCTCCTCATTTTTTTTTTTTTTTTGAATTCTTGTTTCTTCATTCTTTCTGTTTGGTTATTTCTTTCTTCCTTCTGGTCCACCCCATTGATTTGAGTCCCAGTTTTCTTTCCATAACTATTGGTTCACTGTGCATTTTCCTTCATTTCCCTTAGTGTAGCCTTAATTTTTCCATCTAATTTGCGACCAAAATCAACCAGTTCTGTGAGCATCCTGATCACCAGTGTTTTGAACTGTGCATCTGATAGGTTGGCTATCTCTTGGTCACTTAAAAGTATTGGCTCTGGGGCTTTCATTTATTCTTCTGTTTGAGCCTTAATTTTTTGGTCTGGTGGCACCTGTTATGTATGAGGGGTGGAGCCTTAGGTGTTCACCAGGGTGGGGCAACCTAGTCAGCAGGTTGTGACGCTGTCTGTGGGGGCAGGGTCAGAGAGGGAATAATGGCTCTTGCTCTGCTCTCTCAGACCTCAGTCCCCTCTGCCACTTCCCACAAGCAAACTAGGCCCCTCTGATGCTGGTTCCTGGGTGGGTGGGCCTGTGTACATTCTAGGACCCTGTGGGTCTCTCCAATGAATTCTCCTGTGAGGCTGGGAGTCTCTCCCAGCAGCTTTTCAATCAGTGTTTTTAGGCTTTATTTCCCATCTCTGGGGCCCTGGGTTGCTTGCGTGGTCTGTCTCACTGCCCATTTCTGCCTGGTTCATCTGCTCACAAATGTGTGACCAAGGTCAGCCAACCTCCCTGTGCACCTCACTGGGTCCGCTAGTTCCCACCCCATGCCCAGGGCCTGCCAATCCCATGCTGCCTGCAATCTTGGGTCTGGCAGCCACTGCCTTTTCCTGCCGCGTTCCCTCTCCACTGGCTGCCAACTCCACCTCTCTTACCAGTCTGAATGAATGGTTGTTGGACTTCCATACAGTTCAATTTTCTGTCTGTTCTGGTTGTGGTTTGCTTCTAAATCTTTGCTGTCCTTAATTTTGGTTGTGCAAGGAGGCACAGTATTTCCACCTACACCTCTCTGTGTTGGCCAGAAGTCGAGAACATGTTCTTAAGCTTAACTTTTGAACAAATAATTTTTCATGAGTCGAATCGACTCCAAAAAAAAGTGCAATACCAACCTGTTCCCATAAAGATTAAAAAAGGGGCAAATATAGTATAATTACATGTTCTTCTGCTAGATTTCTTTTAATAAGGATCCATTCTGCAAATAGAATATTATATAATTGAAGCCTATTTAAAAATAATGTAGTTATCAACTAGTGAATCTTTACTCAAATGTAATTCTTCTTCCAGGTGGTAATTACAGAAATTTTTGCACCAAGACAGAAAAATGAGACATTTCAGAGAAAATAATTATTTTATTGTTAATTATACAAAAATGTCCTTCTTCGATTTTTTAAGGAAAATTAAAGTACATTAATCAAAGCATAATGCCTTTCATAACTGTTCCCATTAATCAAATTCCTCCCAGGAGGTGGACCTACATTAGAAACAAGTTAGAGCCGATTGTTCTTTTACATGTTAATTTGCAAGGGAATGAATAAATGCATATCCTTGTGCTCAGAATGCACTCACACAATATGTGTAGCATATTAATAATTTATAGTTTATTTTAATATTTTATTATGTGAATTTTTAATGTGGGATTCACATAGCTAATTACCTGCTACAAACCTATTCTCATAAGTGAAATATAATCTAAATAATACAAAGAGTGTTAGAAACTTGTAAACCATCTTGTAACAGGTGATCACATTTCTCCCTCAAGATCCCTGTCTTGTGCATCTAACCTTGATGTCATGGTGCCTCTGATATTTAAACCGTATGTATGTATGTGTTCCTCACTCCCCAGATAATTAGCACCTATTCAGTATGATGTTATGCTCTACACAGGGATCAATTCAATAAGTATATTAAATTTCAAAACAATTGATAATATAAAATTAGAAAAAAATGAAAGTATGGTAAGGAAAACACTTTAAAAAAATATAGCACTAAATTTTTAATCCAGAGGTAAAAATAAGAGGATTTACTCAGTGAGTTCCTTGTATTCAAAAAGAAGAATTAACCAACATTTAATTAGTATTTTCTACATATTTTAAGTAATTCTTAGCAGATAAGGGGTTTTGCATTCTTTCCCATGGAGTTGCATACATATGGCTCACTTTATGATAATGTCTGTGGGCAGCTCACAGAAAGAATAGGAGAAGATAATTACATCTATGTATATCTCTATTATAAACTCCTTGAGACAAGGATCTAAATTTGATACTTTCATCCTTGCATTTATTCATTCATTCAGATGGTAGTTCATCTCTAGTTAAACCAGAAATGGTGGTAATGTTGAAGAATAAAATCTGCACAAGATAGTTGATTTGAAAAGCATCTTTTGGAAAGGTTACAGATATGAGACTTTCTATGAGATGTTTGAATTTCCATATATGCGAAGAACATAGTAACTGAATAGAGTGGAACATTACAAAGGAAACATTTGAGTTGTATCCTGAAGATAGAGTAGGTCTTCTCCAGCAGTGGGAA
The DNA here is from genome assembly GCA_004027735.1 of Carollia perspicillata. Classification (NCBI taxonomy): domain Eukaryota; kingdom Metazoa; phylum Chordata; class Mammalia; order Chiroptera; family Phyllostomidae; genus Carollia; species Carollia perspicillata. The sequence goes on along the minus strand of PVKM010018914.1, from coordinate 21,404 downwards.
AAAGAGAATGCAAGACAGAAAAGGAAATCGGTGTAACAGTGATGATTTGTCCATAGACAGTCAGTTTGTAAGATGCCTAAAAACCGTATGACAGGACCCCATCCCCATGGTGAACAAATGAGAGTAAGGTACACCTCTACTCTACTCTCCAATATGCAGCTTGTAACAAGCCTTAGAAACAAGAGTTAGGCATGTGCTGTCCAATAGGGGTAGCCACTGGACACATACAGCTATTAAATAGAATGAATAATTCAGTTTTCCTTCATGCTAACCACATTCTAAGTGCTCAGTAGCCATGCACATGTAAATCTTATAGAATATTTACATCAAAACAGAAAGTTCTACTAGACAGCTCTGCAACCGATCATCCTCATTTCTGTTGTCTAAATAGAGGCTTTTCTAGAATGCCACATGGAATTCAGAATCCATTCCTAAATAATGTATACATGGACAGTTAATTTTACTTAAAATGTGATATAATTCATAGTATTGTTTTAGGTTACATTAGAATCCTTTCTGGCTTTTTTAAAAAATGTCATTATTTAAAACATTTCTTTATGAAAAATGCATTGCGAGTAAAACTGTCAATGGATATATACAGTTCTGTAACACTATCTAAAGTTGACGATGTCTCATAGAGAAAAATGTAGTTCTAACTTTTCCTTCAGTATAATTAAGTTGTGAAGGGTTATTGTAAATTTCTATAGTGTATTCTCTGAACATGTTTTCCCTTAACATTCTCAGGTACCTGTTTATTTCACCAATTTTCACATCATTTATTTGCTCTCCTGGAAAAAAATGCTGCATTTACTTTTTCTTAAAAATACTTAACTTAAACTAAGATCTCAAATTCAACTGCAAATTTACATTTCAAGTTCAAATAGATTATAAAAGCACCATATTACTTTTTATCATTCTCCTGAAACAGTATGGTAAACTGCTTAATAAATCAAACTGCCATTTTATTTTGACAGCATTTTGATATATTTTTACGCTAAACATACAGAGTAATTGACCTAACATACCTATTTTTCTTTTGAGAACATGGGTAAATATTCCTTTAAAACCAAGATTGTTGCTTCCAGTATTTGGGCTTGATAGCCAAGAATATAAACTCAGACATGCACATGCATATACACAAGCACACACAAATCATTGCTTTTTCTTAGGAGCAGTGGTGTAATATCAGCTTACATAACATGGCCTAATCTTCTCATTTTTTCTTTTTTCATATATATATATATATATATATATATATATATATATATATATATATGGCTTTTATTCTAGGAAATTCGTTATCTTGTACTGTCATGTGGGTGGTCTGTAGTTTTCATTATTTTATGTATTTAATATACTTCTATGATTCTTATCAACCAACCTGCAATTGAGATATTAAGTACCCTTAAAGCACCTCTATACAACTGCATTACTAATTTTGACAAATGTCTGAGTTATAAGTGCATTTTTCAATTTCTTGCTTTCAGATTTTTATTCAGTAAATATTTACTGAGTAAATGGTTTTGCTGAGTTTAAGGAATTCAATGGATAACAAGCTAGATCTTTGTTTTCGTAAAGCACATGACTTGAAAACATTAGCAAAATTATAAGTTCAGATATTATGCCATTTGAATATTCAAAGAAAAGGTAAGTTTGAAAATAGATTTTAGAAAAAAATTCATTTTTTTACCAACAAAAAAGTGTGAGTTTGTGTGTGTATGCAAAATATGTACCCACAACACAGTAGAGGTACCAATAAAGTATTTTAATTTTCTCTAATCTTTTATTTTTCTGTGATGATTATATGTTACTATTATAGTAAGAAAAGAAAAAAATCCTGTGTCCCCCTCAAAAATATTTGATTTAACCTGATATCAATTTTTGCTTTTATGCAGTATATTGAAGAAGGAACAGCCTTTGTCTACATTAAGAATTCAAACACGTATATTAAGATATTTACATGTAAAATTATTGCAAATATAACTACAAAGCAGTAAAAATATCTCTACGAGACTAAATGCAACTTCTTAACACTCGTCTATATTCACATTTTATTATCCCTCATTCACACCTGTTAACAAACAGTAGCAATTCAGGACTGGCTGGTTTCCATTTTAATCTGTAAGTATTCTCAGTCCACTGTTAAAATAGGAAAAAGATAAATTTTTCCGTTTATCAAAGATTTAGCACACTCATAGAAAGTTAACATTTGGTGGACCTTTTAGCTTACAGTAGAACAGTGACTTGCCTGAGATCACACAAGAATTAGTTGTAGAACCAGTGTTATAACTTGGATCCAAGCCTTCCCAGTTTTCCTTTTATTTCATTATGTAAACCTTATAAACTGAATTAAATTGAACAATGCCCATGAGAATAGCTTAAAATACTGATAAATGCAGGTTTGTTTCTGCAGATATAACAGAGTGAGTTTTAATTATTTGTATGGAATTTGCCTATAGCTGGGCCTAAAACTGGATTTTTCTTTTACACATCAGATATTTACTATCCAGATTAAAATGTGTCCCAGAAAACTGGCAGAGTTTGCTAATCCCCAGCCATCTGTTTTCTGGATTCTTTTTGGAACTTGTGCTGGAATGAGTTCTGCCAACACTTTGCATTTCAATGGCTCATCTTCAAGTGGTTGAATTATTCAGTGTTGGACCAAAATTATTCAATTAGAAAAAATTATTCAATCATAAGCAAATGTTCAATTAGAGATAAACATGCTTTAGAGGGGGATTCACACTATTAAATGGTATTTAAGAAATGCTCATGAGATTGTGATCACTACAGAGAAAACCTAGAATGATGGAGTATAGAAAGGAAAGATGGCAGTCTTGGTATTTGAAGAAATTTGGAGATGGTCTAGAAAATCTTCTTCAGTATCTCTTCTCAATGGTCATCTGGAAAAAAAGAGGCAGTTCCCCTCTAGGAATAGCTTGCATTATCAGAAAGTGTTGCATATATCCCTTCTTCTTCTCACCTCTTTGAGCTTGGCAATACATCATTATCTGTGAGCACTGGTATTTGACAGGGGTTCAAAAAAAGGATATTGAAAGAATGACTGGATACCATTATAACTCTTCTAGACTAAAGGGAATTCATTATTCTCAAGGTTTTGGGATGCTGAGAGGAATCTCCATCCTTCTCCTTACATTAAAAAGCATTTATTTTTTTCATACTTCCCTATTTTATACTTATATCAAAGCTGAGATTGTAATCCATTTCTGCAATGAAGTTTCCTAAGAGAAATCATAGCTCTCCTTTACACTCTCATTGTTATATATTTGTCAGAGAAAGACATCTCCATTTATTATCTTTTATTATTATTTTTACTACCATGCAATGATATTTCCTAATAAGAGGCAACACAGGGTCACTGATTTTACATTTGTTCTACTGGAGTTAGAAAGAGGTGTACCCATTGTTGCCACTCTGAAACCCAAGATGAGGGAGACCTTATCCCATCATATGGAATGAATATTGCAGGCAGTAAAATGGGAGGTGATGAATCAGGCACTAGCTCTAAAAGGCTCCATTCACATTTCATTAAATGCAAATCAGCTGTCCAGACTTGACTTGTAGGGTGGGATAGTTCAATTCTTTTGTGACCTGAATGGCAGGTACAACAGAAAAGAAAGACACATTATTTAGGATGTAAAGAAGAGATTTGGCCCTGGCTGGTGTGGCTCAGTGAATTGAGCTCTGGCCTGTAAACCAAAGGGTCATCAGTTCAATTCCTCCTGGTCAGGGCACATGCCTGGGTTGCAGGCCAGGTCCCCAGTAGGAGGCGCTTGAGAAGCAACCACACATTGATGTTTCTCTTCCTCTCTTTCTCCCTCCCTTCCCCTCTCTAAAAACAAATAAATAAGATCTTTAAAAAAAAGAAGAGGTTTGGCTGGGAAAAAATGTTACAAGAGACTTGGCTGAAAGCACGGGATCAGTCAGAGAGAGAACAATATTCATTCAGGACAGAATAGTTGAATATCAAACATGTGTAATGAAAATGTCCACACATGTAGAAAAGTGAATACGGTTAACTTGGGTAGCATTATTCTCCAGCCCAAGATTTGTATTATCACAGAATACAGGGCTTGGGTAACAGGATAATGGTACAAAACTCTCATTAAATATTTGGGTCACCTTGAATAGAGGTCACTTGCTTTTTTTGACCCTTATTTGGCCCACAACTTTATAATAAAGGGCTTGGGGCAGTTAAATTCTAATATTTCTTTTCAGCTCTAATATTTCAAGACTGTTTATGTTAAATATACTCTTTATTCTAAGGAACATTTAGTGAAATTTGGGGCTCACATGAAAACTATAAGATCTGATAATTTAATAAATATTTTATATACATTTTATATATAAAATATTTATATAACATATAAATGTAAAATATTTACATATAATGTTTGAATTTTATTTCATATTCACAGTAATACATAAGTCTTAAGACATATTACTGCTTGATATTTCATCATTAAAATCATTTCTTTAACTTAATATATAGTCTCTACCATCATTCCCTTATAAAGGTAAATGGTCCTAGAAAAAGGACCTAAATTATTCCCATGAGCATAAAGCCCCAAGACACCTGAAGAGATAGAGACCAAAAAATAGGTGGAGCCCCAAAGATCGTTCCCTTATCGGTGTTGCCTAATTCAGATTAGTTCTTTTTACAACTTGGATTTCTAGCTAACACTTTTTTATGAGTGCTTCTTCTGACAGGTATTGTGATTCTTACAATAATACTATGAAATAGAAGTCATTTTAACCACATTCTACCAAGAAGGAAACTTTTGCTGAAGTCGAGTAGCCTGCCAAAATGCACACAGCTAGAATACGGTGAAGTGGGAAGTCAGGCTGACTCTCAAATCTATTCTCTGTCCATTATTAGAAGAAAGAGGGAAAAGGGACTCTGTCTTTTGTTCTAGGTACATTGTGAGATGCTGTTGATAACAATTCTGGCTTGTGAAGCCTGCAATCCTTCCGTTGAAGGAGATGATGGAAGAAAACTCTTAGAAGAACAACTTAGAAGCTAAGAGCTCCAGCAGTTCCCTGTACCTTTCAGGGGTCCTTTCTGGTGCTCTGAGTCTGTCTGGGAACTTTTATAAGATGAGAAAGAAGCTTTTCATTAAAACAACATCTTTACCGCAAAACCTCTTTCCCATTAATTCAACCTTGACCCAGTCAGGGTCATTTTGGAAGAAAGACGCAAGCAGACTCTCCTTCCGTAAGTCCTGGCTCTGACCTCCTCCACTGTTCACACTAGCCAAGAGAAATAGGAGCCTTTTCACCCAGATGCAATCTCTCTCTGAGCAATGCCTTCTTGCTCCTCTAAACACAAGCAACTGCAGGTTGTGTGACAACACTTTCTAAAATTCTCTGACTGTATTCTAACAGCTCACGTGGAAGCACACTGGTGTCCGCAACACCGGAAATCTATATATCCTCCTAAGTGAGAGCAGAGCTCCTTTTCCAAAGCCCAGAAAGACCTACATTTCAAGTTGCTATTGATAGGATTATTATCTTTAGGAGAGAGATCTGATTAAGGGTGCTAATGTGAGCAAAGAGCAGAGTATTAACAATCTGTAGACTATCCTTTCAATAATGTGCAGCCTAATCTTTTCTTATTTGAGGCATTTAAAAGTCATATGTTTATTCACTTCCCTGCAGCCTGCCACTACACTTACTTGTTCCTTTGACATGACTAGTGATTGGGTAAGACAAGCAAATGTTCAAGAGCTGGACTCTCAAGAAACAAAATGGTTACAGAATTTAAACAATGCATTTTCTTCAACCTGAAGCAAACTAAAGCACTAACTGTCATAATAATAATAATAGAATAACAAGTTTGCATTGGCTGGAATACCCCAAATGCATGTATATTTATTGACAACAGATGTTTTAATATCCCATCAAATCAACCTCCCTAGGAACTGCCTTGGGTTCTAATGTGTTTTTCCTACAAATCTGATTATATCCTAGTCAGTAACAAAGGAGGGGACAACTGACTAGCAATTTTTTAGGATTATTTTACCTTGTAATGCATAAAAAGCCAAAAGCAACAACAGCAGAAAGGAATCCTGCTAGTATTTCCTGTATGAACAAAGCAACAAAAAGTATTACTATTAAATTATCAAACAACATTTTTTTCTAAGATTGTGTTGGTGAGCTTCAGATTTATGTGACAAAATTTCAGGTTTGTGTGACAAAAATATTCACATTTTTAAAACCCTGTAAAGTATTATACAAATAATGAGCTTGCACCATGGACAGATCAGAAAATATATCCCACCTCTTGGGCCATCAACCAGTTATCCTCAGTTATAATTTTGCTGTAAATCTAGGTTGAGCTGCTTTCTATAGTATGCAAGGTTTTTTTAACATCGGACTGTTTCTGTCATAATCACATTCTATCCTCTCAGAAAATAGATAATGTTACATTGTACTTCAAAATATAGCCCCATTGAAAAAGATGTCCTCAAACTCCCCACAAAATCAGGATTGCTTCTGCCACTAGTGCACCAGTGTTACAAAAGAGTTTCAATATGTTGGAGTCTCTCCTTCCATGGAGCTATCTGTGCTTCTATTTCTTTTATATCAGCTACAAGTATTTTCAAGTATCCATGAAAAAGTCTTTGTGATGCAAAAATACCAGAAGTTGGTTCTTGGCTTTTGTTGTCAAGTCTCGTTATGAAGTGACTGAAGGTTCTCTTTAAGCCATCAGGTTTTTCTTCCTTATTTGAGCACCTAAAGGAAATGTTAGTTTTCCAGTGCAATTTTAAACAATAAATTAAATAATACTGGATTCTGTACTTTATTTTGTAGCAAAAAAAAAGAAAAGAAAATGCAGTTCTCAATACTTTTCCCTTTGACAAACAAATGATTACATTCTCTCTCTCTCTCTCTCTCTCTCTCTCTCTCTCTCTCTCTCTCTCTCTCTCTCCCCCCTCCTTTCTTCCTCCTCCTCCTCCCTCCATCCCTCCCTCTGGTAGGATCCTGCTAGAATAAAATTTTCTTGCTGAGGTCTCTGCCAACTTAAGGAGAAAGATTGGTACTGTTGTGTATTTAGGCACTAATATCACTTGAAAAATTGTGAGGGACATGGTTTGACACTGAAGTTATCGTGACCTAAAACTAATGTGATTTTTCAAAAGTCATTAGCTAATATAAGATATCACTGATGCTCTAAAGACCTGTATTGGTGGGAATAAGCATGAGCTTTCTGAGCTGAATTAATGTAAGTGTGGTATCCAACAACCCTCTCTATCAGTAAAAGGATAATATGATAAATTGCAGTGTAATTCAGAAGACATGGGCTTAGTTAGCTAATAGTCTTCCTAATTATTGACAATGATGTATGTCTGTTATTTATACATCAGAAGTACTTGTAGATTGTTCAAACTTTTTTTTAGGAAACAGAATATTCTAACTAAACTTAATTTTAAAAAATGGAGCCACCACCCTGTTTAGAAATGGTGAAACTTAAAACCAGAAAGGGAGGGCTTCCAATCAAGATGGTAGCATGGGTAAATGTACTGAAATTCTCCCACAACCACATCAAAATTACAACTCCAGAAAAAGAATTAAACAAAATTGAGACAAGCAATCTACCAGATGCAAAGTATAAAATACTGATTATAAGGATTCTCAATGAACTTAGGGAAAGAGTAAAGAGACTTAGTGAGAACCTCAGCAAAGAGATAGAGAACAAAAATTGAAATACAAAGCATAAAAATGAACCAGTCAAAAATGAAGAACACACTAACTGAAATAAAGACTGCATTACAGGAAATCAACAGTAGGGTAGAGAAGCAGAGGATCAAATCAGGATTTTGGAAGATAAAGAAACAGAAACACCCAATTAGAAGAAAAAATTGTAAATGAAGATAGTTTAGGGATACTCTAAGACAATTTTAAGTGTACCAGCATTTGCATCATGGGGTTCAGGAAAGAGAAGAGAGAGAGCAAGGAATGAAAAACCTATTTTTAAAATATATGGCGAAAAACTTCCCTGAACTGGATGAAGGAAATAGATATACAAGTCCAGAAAGTGCAGAGAGTCCTAAACAAAATGAAGCCAGTCTCTTCTTATTCTACTGAGCCTTAACCCAGCAGATCAGAACAAATACACAATTCAGCTCTTCTCTCTCTCTTTTTCTTTTCCTTCCATCACTGCTGACTACAGTTGGAGAAAGTTTCTTAACAAGGATGCTCATACATTTCAGATTCCCCTATCCATTTGGGCTCCTACCAGAATTTTTCAACCTCATTCTATTTTCCTTGCCAGCTACATTTGCCATTTTTGAGAAGTCTATTCCAAGACACACCATAATTAAAATGCCAAATATTAAGACAAAGAAGGAATCTTGAAAATAGCAAGACAAAAGCAGTTAGTTACCTGAAAGTGATATCACATTAGGCCGTCAGCTGATTTCTCAACAGAAACTTTGTAGGCCAGAAGAACTGGAAATAAATATTTAAAGTGATGGAAATCAAGGACCTCCAACCACAATTATTCTACCCAGCAAAGTTGTCATTTAGAATTGAGGGACAGATAAAGAGCTTCCCAGACAAGAAAAACCTAAAGCAATTCATCAAAACCAAATCAGTATTACAAGAAATAGTAAAAGGTCTTCTTTAAAAAGAAGGAAAAAAAGATTAAAAGTATGAATAACAAAACGTCCATAAATACATATTTACCAATGATTACTTTACATGCAAGTGAATTAATTGCTCTAATCAAAAGACATACGGTGGCTGACTGGGTAATAAAACAAGACATTTATATATACTGTCTAAAAGAGACTCACTTCAGAACAGAAGACACACACAGAGTCAAAGTAATGGAATGGAAAAAATATTTCATGAAAATAGAAACAAAAAATTAAAAAGCTGGGGTAGCAACACTTACACCAGGCAAAATAGACTTTATAACAAAGGGTATAACAGGAAACAAAGAAAGACTCAAAACATTACACTGAAAAGACATGTCCATCCATATGTTTATCACAGCATTATATACAATAGCCAAGATCTGGATGCAGCCTAAGTGTCCATCAATAGAAGAATGGATAAAGAAATGGTGCATATATACAGGTTGGGGTAAAAATGCATTTACAGTTATGAGTATGTGAAACACAGACATTTTTCTTATATTACTATTTATTAGTCATTGTATTACTTTCTGTATGAACAACTGGAAACCTACATTTGCCACACCTTGTACAATGAAATGTCATTCAGCCTTAACAAAGAATGAAATCTTGCCTTCTGCAACAACGTAGATGGATATAGAATGTATTGTGCTGAGTGAACTAAGTCATACAGAGAAAGACAAGTGCCAGATGACTTCACTTACATGTAGAATCCATAAAACAAAATAAACAAACAGAACAGAAACAGACTTGTAGATACAGAGAACATTTTGATGGTTGCCAGTTACAAAGGCTGATAGTGGTGAATGAAAAAGTTCAGGGGATTGAGCAGGAGAAATTGATAGTTACACGATAGTCATGGGGATGTAAAATACAGCATGTAGGATGTAGTCAATAATACAGGGTCTTGCACAAATGACCCTCCTTTTTATTACAAAATCCTTTACTACAAAATAATAAGCATGTATTTCTATAACATAACAATATCCCACTCAAGCACATCATATGACAATTTAGGTGAAATGTTCAAATTAAGACTATAAATTATTACCCTACCAACCACACTCAAGCAAGCATTATTTCTGCCAATCCCTGTATTTTAGTAATTATGCATGGTGTCAGATGGGTACTAGATTTATCTGGGTAATTACTTCATAAGTTAGAAATATGCCTAATGACAGCATCATACACCAGAAATGAATATAATATTGTATGTCAGCTGTAATTTTTTATTACTTTGTTGTTGTTCAATTACAATTGTCTGCATCAATTATAATTTTTTAATATGTATATATTTTTTTAATCAGAAAGGAAATCAGAGAGGGAAAATAAACCTTCCTTGTTGTTCTTAAATCATGACTTAATCACTCAGGGGAATTTTTGTTGAGTTTGCTTCATTGACAACAGAAATTCAGGAATTTTTCTAATGTTAAATCTCCAAAACCTGGAATAATCTCATATTTACAAGTAATCCCCACCATCTATTTATCTACGTGTGTTTTCAGTTCCTGGATTGCTCAAGGTGTGAAACAGGACCCAGTGCTGGCTCTGTCCCTAATGAGCTGCATTATCCTAAGAAAATCCCTTCTTATTCTACCCAGCCTTGACCCAGCAGCTCCAAACAATCAAATAACAATTCAGCTCTTCTCTCTCTTTTTCCTCCATCACTATGCCCTATAGCTGGAGGAAGTTTCAACAAGGAGGCTCATCCATTTCTCGATTTCCCTACTCATTTGTCATTCTTACTCTATGTTCCTAGCCAGCTATATTTGCCATTCCTCATGAGGCTCTTCCAAAACTGGCATTTCCTCAAGTCCACGGAGCCATTTCTGATGGTCTCCCTCTCTGCAAATCAGATTGCCTTCAGCCTGCAGGTCCGTATGTTTCCTGCCAGAGTTCCCACCTTCACTTGCTCCAGAGGAAGCACCAAACCTCCCAGTCTAAAATATTCCATTTCACCCATTTCCATGATGGCTCTAGTTTTTCTGACATGAAGACTATAAAATCTTTAGGACTTTACTTATAAAAAGGAAATAAAAATAATAAAAAAGAATATGCCTTGATGGATTAAAGTTAAAAATCATGTTTTAGCACATGACCGTGTGATGGCATTGCTAGAGCCCCTTGCCATGGGAGATTCTGTGCAAGTGCGGGGCGCTAAGCTTCAGCTTCGTTGTCTTCACAGTTCGGTCTTTGTGAACCAGAGTTCACCAAGCCCTGTGGCTCCTCTCTCTGTATCTGAATTGGTACTAGTTATGCCACATCCTTGTGAGGATGGGAAAGTCGTCATTTCAGAGATTTTTCTCTTTTAGGGCTTACTCTTTTTTCACTAAAACCCTGTTGAGAATGGCTGCTTCTCCTTATATATTCTTTAGGATTTTTGCCTCTTTTACCCTGCTAATCCTAACTTATATTTTCAGCCTCATCTCCTACCCACTTCCTCACCAAGTCATACATGTGCACACACAAGCACACACACACACCTGTGCCCAGAGCTGATAAAGGAAGACCTAAATAATTATGTGTTATACACCATATTTTTTTCTCAGTACTGTGAAGCACTATTTAGGAGATTGTGAACATTTCATTCAGATTTATAGGGTACAGTAACTGACAGGATTTTTTTTTATTTGCCATAGCCCTCTGAACTTACATGACATGACAGATGATAAGAGGGGAAAGGGCCTTTCTGATCTCTGGGATTTGTCAGTCAGTCAGTCAGTGATGATCAACTGTGAATTTCGAGCCATGCAAAAGGCACTTGGCCCTAGACAGCAAAAATGAATGGGGAGAAACTGGAAGGAAGGGTAGCGCTATAGAAACTGAAGAGCAATTATCCCCTTATAGAAACTGAGGAGAAATTTCTGAGTTACTAAATTCATTACTACACCTGCTTTTAGAGTCATATGATGTTAGCAATGAATAGCAACTGTGACAAGTAATTTTAAGACCTGGTGGAAGGAGAAGATAAAAATAAATGTAGACAAAACAATTAATATACCTTAGCATTTAGGAACAAAATGTGTAATTAATTTTTATTTTCAATAAAGGTATCTTTAAAAAGGAATATAATTAGTTCTTCTAAGTTTTTAATTAAATCTATATTATATTATAAGTGCTTGTATAGATAAAATTTATATCTGATGAGGGTTTTATATTTATTTTAAATTTAAGAGAAATATTAAATTTCTCTTAAATGTCTCTTATCCCTTATTTTTTTTAAATCCATAATGGTATTTCCAACTATGTCTTTCATTTAAAAAATAAAAGAATTGGCATACATGTTTATAATGAAAATTAACACTATATACCAGGAAATCCTTTATTTCACAGAATAAATGGCTTTCAGTGCAACTCCAACCCACCCCTGAATGTTGGGACATATAATCTCAACTTGCTATTTAGACTGTGTAGTCTTGACATTGAATGTATACTATGAAAGTATATATTTCAGATCCTTTACTCACTTGTCAGACCTATACACCTTGACACATGATGTATACAAGGCCCACTTGATGTCAGGCCAGTGTTAATCCAAAGAAAATAAGGCAAAAGTCTGTGGTCAGGTGGCTCCCCACCCAGGTCCGTGCGAGTGGAATTCCGAGTGATGGAGGCTCCAGTGAGTTTACACCGAGCGGAAGCACCTGATGAGGCACAGGGAGGGAAGGAGTGCTCAGAGAGCAGGCTCCAGGAGGATCCGGGTCTAGGGGGAGACTTCCCAAAGCAAACGCTACATACGTTCTCAAGAAAAAGTAAACAGGCGTTGAGAAATAATGTGCTAGACAAAGAACCGGGGGATACTAAAGTCTAGGAAATTCAGGAAGAATACAATACTACAGCACTGCCACAAATATAAATGAAAGTGGCTGCCTCATTTATCACATGTTCCTCTTGCTACAGGCTTACTAGCTTTCTCTCAGGCTGCGAGGCATTGGGCTGCTGGACCCCACGGAGTCTCCACCAAAAAATCTCTTTCTAAATGAAAAATGCTTAGACTCACAGGCGCCGACCCTGTCACCTGTACATTCTTCAGAAATCAGCGAAACACTTACTTCCTCAGAGAAGCCTCTGTTCGCTCCTACAATTGAGTTGGATCTCCCACCAATCATGGGCCATTGTAATGTTCTTCCTCTATTATGCTGACCATACTAATAATATTAATATCTACATTTACTGTGTGTCAGACTGTTTTTTTATTTATGCAATCCTCACAACAATCCTTTGAAATATGGTATATATGTGTGGTGGGAAACTTGCCCAAATTCACGTTTACTAAGTGGTGGTGATAGCATTCAAACAAAGATCCAGAGTCTATGCTCATAACTACTACACTATACACCTCTCTCCTTGCAGTGGGGAAGTGGTAAACTATATATGTGTGCACATGTGCTGGGCAGTGGTAGTCAGAGGGGACAAAGAGAGAGAAAGTTTTTTTAATTTATTTTTCATACATTAAATTGTAATCTTCATTAAGGTAGTCATATTTCTTTTGTTTGGTATTTATCCTCAGTGAGTATTTTGGTGTTTAAAACATAGGTGTTCAAAAAAACATTTATAAGTGGAAAGGGAGAGAAAGAGAAAGCAGAGGAGGGGAGGGAAGAAGTGAGGAAGGAGGGAGGGAGGGGAAAAGGAAGGAAGATTAACAGGAAATGAAGATTGGGAGGTGAAAGTGGCCAGTTGTAATGGCCTTGAATGCTGTGCTAAGGAATCGGGCTTTATTCAGAAAGCCAATAATTAAGAAGTTAAGCCGCATGATCTGTTTGTACCTAAATCACTCTGAAGAATAGATTAATGGAAGGCAAGATGGGAGGCAGTAGAAAAATAAAACTTAAAGGACACTATTTGGATAAAAGGAGGCAAGTTAAAACTTTGGTTACTAGCATTTTTAAAAATTATTGAAATATAGGACAAAGCACACCAAAAAAGCATTTCCACATGAAAACCAATAAAATTACAAGTGCAGCAGGTTAGAAAGCTGTATAAGCCATTATTATAAACTACAAGTACAAATAAATTCTTTACGCTAATTCAAGATCAATTCATTCCAAAGTATAAACCAAATGGTCAACACCAATTTTAAAAGTTTGCTTATAATGTTTTCCATAATAAGATGTAACTGTTTTTGATATTTTATTCAGTGTCAAAAATTAGCTTTAAAAATATTCATAAAAATAGCAACTTTATTCCAATAAAGATAACATCAACTTTCACCATTGCATTTTTCTGAAATGCTCTGATTTGCTGATTAACTGACTTAAGGCTGGGCCACACATGGAAATAACCATTCATTATACCTGATGGCATGGCTTTTTTCAAGTGATCTAAGAAAGCCAAAGCATAAACAAACTGTAATATGGTCTAAACTGATTTACTTCTATCGATATTGATGTCCATAACAATGGAGAGAGAAGATATGCAACATAGTGAATATTGTTAATTATACTGTGTTGTCTATTGAAAGTTATAAAGAGAGTACACCTTAAAAGTTCTCATTACAAAGAAGGAAAAACATAACTATGTGCAATGATGGATATTGACTTATTTTGTTGATCACTTCATAATATATACACATATTGAATTATATTGTACTCCTTAAATTAATACATGTCAATTATATCTCAACAAAAGTAAAATTCAAATTAAGAAAGTATTAATTATACACATAAGTATCTTATAAATCATATTTTTTAAACTAAAACTCTCAAATTTTTGAAAAATTAGAGCTTTGCATACATAGTAAACTTAAAATTTACTTCAATTAGCTTTTATAGTATTGAACAATTCTCCAATTTCATTTTACCCTGAATGGTACTATTCTTGCTTTTAAAACGATGAGGTCTCTTTTGTTTGTTTGTTGATTTTTAGTGAGCTTTGAAATACCATTTGAGGGAATAGCCCATCTGATGCCAGTGCTTTCTTTGTTGAAGTTCTACTGAGTCAGCCTGAGATAAATGGAATTTTCTTCTTCAATCCAAGGCTTAATTATGGTAATTAGTCTGTGCAATTTGTAAAGTTTGGCAGCCAATTCAGGTCCTAATATGCATAAGCCCCTTTCTGCTACAAATTGACTAGGTTTTAATCAGTTTTTAAAAGACGTGTCTTTCTATTGCCTGTGTGCCATACTCTTAGGTTTTGAGATTGAATTAGTTATTGCAAACTCTGCTACATCATTAGCAGTTTTGATATTTTTAATATTCATGAAGCTTTCATCTTAGCATTAATCCCCCAGCATCTGTGATTATGATGGGCACTTGGGGGATCTGTCTATTGTGTGTCTGTGGAGAATGAAAGGCCGGGCAGCTCCTGGCAGTAAATTAACCCTCCCCATGCCACTTGGTGCCAAATGCCTTTTGAAATGTTGCCGTCTGCTCCGTGCCTTTCTGTTCAGATTTCACACTCGTGTTTCACTCCCTCGGCAGACTCATGCTTCACTCCCTTCTGACAGCCATCTGTGACACCACGGGGTTCTTCCCCCTCTTTTTCACTCAGAAGCCACATCTCACCAGTTTTTCCCCCTAAAATGGGCATGTTATTACAATGAGGAAAAAAAGATCTCTAGGTATTAATTTTTATTTCATTATGTGGATGTTTATGCACATTGAGGGAATTTGTAGAAACATAACAATTTCTTGATGGTGCTTCTTCAGAATAAATTCTTATATCACTAATAATTTCTTAATTTACTGATATTTTTCAAATGCACTTCAGATCCTCTTTTAAATATTACTCTTTTAAATTAGTTTCAGTCCTTATAATCATATTCTATATAGATAAATTGAAACTCTTAAAAAAGGAATAAATGGAATGTGTGTAGTTTTACTGAGCACACACCTTTTACCAGCCAATGTTTGTCTTTAAAAAATAGATATACAGATGGATAGGTAACCAAACTCAAACTGCCCAAAATTGAGATAAATTTCCATTCTAATTTTAGTAATAATTTATGTTTCTACTTGAAAATATCCCTTACCTGTGGAGGTAAAAGAGGGTTTCCGATTAGCCCCATGACATTGTATACAATAAGACAAATATATTTTACTTAACATTTTTTTTAAATAATCTTATTTCTAAAAAATTATTAGAGATATAATTTCTTATATTAAAGTGATATAACTAAAACAAAAGAGAATCATGTTTAAATATTGTCATCTTAAAAAATAAGCATCATATTATGGAGATTATAAAAGAGTAGTTCAGAGCAAACTTCTGGCAGCAGAAGCCATATATACTTTGTAGAAAACCAGAAGAGCAAGGGTTTGAACCAAGTTCTCCTTTAGTCAATGTGAGGAAACCATTATCTATGGCCTTCTAAAGTGGGAGAGGTATGGAACTTGAGTGACAGGAGTGGACTGTGGCAGGGGAAAATTTGGAGTAGAGGGCCCACCCATCCTGTATACACTAGCCCCTTGACCTTGTAAAGAAGAGAAGGCTATTAGAAAGGAGACTGGTCTGTGCTGGAGGAGTGTTCCTTTGAGACCATACACTTGTCAGCAAATCGCAAAGAATTCTGGCACTAAAATGCAAGTAGTGAATGGGTAAAATGTGTATCTGACCTTAGAAAAGTATACAATTTAGTGGGCACAGCCTTGCATATTTACTTTCATTGTGAATTCAGTGTATTATTCTGATGGATTGAAAGAAGAATCTAAGTCCTTTATGTTCAATGCCCCACTTAGAAATGATAGGAATGACTCGAAGAGTGTAAGAAAATGGAAAATTTTGCACAAAACTGAAATTTTTTGGAACTAATTATTTTTTAATTAAAATCCTATAAAGTATCTAATTCAAACTTTTCCAAATTATCCCCCAATAATAATATAAAACCTATTTTAATTATTATGTGTCTTGCAGTGAGTATCTTTGCATCATTAAAAAAAGAGTTAATAATAATAATAATAATATAAAACCTACATTTTCCCTAAGAATATAGGTTATTTTCTTTACTTCTGTGAAGCCCAGAGACACTTAAATATGTGTTAACTAAGTGGATAAGTAATAAGTGGCACTATATATGTTTTATGGAATTTGAGGTTTATATTATTAAAAACAAGATTATAAATTATATTATAGAAAATATATTGTAACTTTCTGAATAGGGAAGAAGAAATTACTGGTTAAATAGGTTTAAACCAAAAAATTATTTTAAAAAATAATTGGAGGACGTTATTACTGTGGGTGGTTTTGTTGCCTAAACATTACACAAGTATTTTCTATTTCTCAATATTATTTAGAAAGTTTACCAAAATAGATAACTTTATTTTTAGATCATGGACTTAAGCAGAGACCAGACATATTCTGTAGCTTCATCTTTGGACATATGGAGTGACATAAATATGCATTGCAGAACATTAAGGCAAAAAATATGTGTGCTTTGCAAAAGTGTGTTATTTGAACAAATCCTCAAACTTCAGGAACTTCCTTGACAACCCACAGCCTGGAAGTCTTTAGGCAGCTAGATGTCCCTTGGGCTTAGAGATCTGGCTCAGTTCCATTTATTCTGTTCCTTAGATATAAACCAGAATGACCCCAAACCACTACAGTCAGTGGATTAACCCAGCCTTCAAGGGGTTGAGTATGAAGGGACAGGGAGGGAAACGAAGATCACCAGAACATTGCCAGGCATCCCATTGTTTATTATGTTATAAGATTACATAATTTTCAGCTTCTAAGTGGAGCGATATAATTTATATAATACATATTTAGCATTGTATCCTTTTTTCTGTGGCTTTCAGGGGCAAATAAGAGAGAAGTAAGAATCACATGCCATTAATGTTCATAAGATTATTGATTACCTATGTTAATCATTGTGGCTGAAAATTATTCCTGTTTCATGGTTAGATGTGAAGAATTTGTCTTAGCAGAATATCTGCAGATGCCTAGAAGAAAGTCATGAACACAATTTCTACTGTGTTTACTGTAGATAATTATTTCCTGAGTATTTCAATATGAACTGTAATAGTCAAGCATCTTAAGCATTGTTAGTTTATGTGTGTGAGCAACATAGCTCAGAAAAAGTTGAAAGTTTCCATCATTTAGAAAGAAGAACAATAATATAGATAAGGTTGGTAATTTAATCCAAGCTTATTACATAAATATGGTTTATATAATTCAATAACTGATTCAGAATTGCTAGAATGAGATGTTAGACTGATAAATTAAAAAGTGGGTATAACAGCCATTAACTATTGTCCTACTCATTCTATTCTGTATTTTAAAAATGAAGATGCCCCAACCCATTGGAGTTTCCAGTGGAATGAGAGAGAAGCCAAAAATAATGCATCCAGCTAATGGTAACTTAGTATTACTTGAAACATTTTTCCTCTGTAAAAATAAAAAATATTATTGGTAATTAATGACAAACTCTATAAAGTTAAATGAAGAAATATAAGTGACCCTTGTTTTATTTCTTTGTATTTCCTCTTCTTTAATGTATAAAACATAGCTCTTTCTACCATGGTCTTAATAATCTAATTATTAATATCAAGATTTTATCTGAAATTATAGCCTTTAAAAGTAAGCAGTTTAAACATTTTATAGAAAAATGTTTCATCTTAAGTTGAGAAATAAGTTTTTTAAAATTCTGGTTTTCTTAGAAAGTGTATTTACTAATTTTTATCATTCTGAGGAAAATGAACCCAAGTGTTGCTCTTTGTGCCATTATAGTAGACTCTTAATTTTAGGCTGTGGAATAAAATTAATAATAACTCCAAGGTAGTGAATGTCTTCACTACCCATTGCACATGGATATGCACTTGCGATCATTTGTGAGCACAGTGCCTGATCCACGAAGAGCTCTTCTGCCCTTTGTTCATGACAAAGACACAGAACTCACCTCAAAGAGCCTTCAGTTCTCAGAGGCAGATATGAAAACAGCTGAATTACAAAGTTTAACGAAATGCTTAAAAATAGTACACAAGAAGCATCTTTTAGGAACAAAGAAAAAACTATTAACTTTAGGGGAGGATCAAGAGTTATTGTTTAGGCCTATCTTGAAGGGTAAACAGAAATTCTTCGATCTTAAATAAGGATAGAAAAGTAGTTCATTTGGGTTGAAAAAATAACTGTCATAAGCAAAAGGAAATTTAAGCGTATATCCTGGAAATGGTGAGCATTTCTGTGTAATAAGTAACACTACCCACAGAGTTCATGTAGTGGGAAGGATAGTTGGAAAGGTTTAGTTTAGGATTATAAAAAAATTAGTAACTGCCTACACATTTATAACTTGGAGCTATGCATTTTGTATCTTTTCTTTTTTAATACAACAGTATGTCAAGTCCAGGATTTCTCCAAATTCACAAAAATGAGGACAGTCTGTGATGACTCCACCTTCCGAGAACTTTGTAATCAACTCTGCCCCATTGGATGTGCCTGGAGGTCCCTAGGGTGGCATCGGGGAGGGACCCAGGAAGAGTGCTTATCCAGGGATGCTGTCTTCTGAGGAAACTATTATACACAGAGTTTCGGGAAATTTTTGTTAATAGCATAAACTGATTTAGTTAAAAGAATAAATATATCTTACTTTTAGGGATAGAAAATGATTATTTCTTTTGTTTGTATATTTGTTTGGATACTTTAGTAGGCACTTATAAAAATCTGCAATTATCAGAATTTGACCCAAGACCCCACAGATACATGTAGGATAAAGAAATTGTTTCTCCCAAGTGATCAATATTCCCTCATCTAACAAACGTTACAAATTAGTAATTCATTGGGTCTGTTTTTTCAGTGGCTATAAGGATATTTCAAACAAATTTCAGCAATCCACAGAAACTTAGTAAGATCTGGTAATTTTTGTTATTGTTCGAGTTGCAAGTATCACTTTTGGCTTCATTCTTGTGCCTAATCTTTTGTTTTACTTTCACACATACTGTTAATTTATACATTGCCTCATTATATATTATTATAACAAACACTGATATTGTTGTAAGTGTTTTAGTAATGGACTCTCCAAAGGAAAGGGGTATGTGTGTGTGTGCTAGTATACTACTGATATAAGGATGTATAGCACATATTTTATATGTCATAACATGATACACTTTATTTTAGATTTCATATATTCAATTAATTCTCAGAATATTTTATTGATTTCCTCTAACTTTTATATGCTAAGTAACTTATGATTACATTTCCAGTTCTGATATGACTATTGATTAATAGTTTCATTTATGCTACAGAGTAAGACAGTATAACAATAAAGATCCACATCAAACTTCACTTGTTCATCACTGACGTGAATGACTTGCTGAAATAGTTAATAGATTATTGAATAATGGAAAACTACTTTCTGTTTTCTGTGTGTGCTATTCAAAATATAATGGGTATTGATATAACACATTTTTAAGTGTAAGCTGCATTATTAACATTTTCTTCATCACTTTCTTCAGTCTAGACAAATCAACAAAACAGTAAGTTAATCCCTGGTGTATATTTTTTCCCAATATCCATGGCACAGATATTTGTACCATGCCCAGTTTCAAGGTACTAATGTAATAACACTGAATATAAAGCTGAGAAGAGATGCTCAGTAGCACACAGTTATGCAACATATCAAGTACATGTGAATAACGTGAAGGTCATGACTGTAGTGAAAAGGTAGTAAAATGATTAGGAAAAGTGAGTTTTCTTCAGAAGAAATCAGCCTTGTTTTTAACATATTTAATTATAAGTATATATAATTTAATTTTTAATTATTTGTTAAATAATGGGTTTTGTTAACTGGCTCATAAAGTTCCTGAAAATGTATGAATTGGCTCTTGTGAACTAGTATATCTGGATCCAGCACACAGCTATGAGATAAGCCATAAAAAATATTTCTGAATGAAGGAAAGTTTATATATATATATATGTGTGTGTGTGTGTGTGTGTGTGTGTGTGTGTGTAATTATGTTGTTAAAAATGAGGGAACACAGTACAAAAATAAATTGTTTTAGACTGATGCAAGTGCTCAGCATGAAAATCATGTTAATTAAAAGTCAATTCTATCAATTCCTGGCCGATGTGCCTCAGCTGGTTGGAGCCCCATCCTGTACACCTAAAGTTTGGCAGTTTGAATCCAGGTCAGGGCACATAGTTAGGTTGCTGGTTTGATCTCTGGTCAGGGCACATATGGGAGGCAACCAATTGATGTTTCTCTTTCTCCCTCTCTCAAAAATCAATACCATGTTTTTCTTTAAAAAATTAAGTTAATTCTATGTGCTTCCTATTTATTTATCTTTTAGCCTACTTTGACTCTATTGGTAGGCTTGTAATTAAATTCCTAAGAGAAAAGATAACTCATTAAATTCATTGGTAATAACATTTGTGTCCAAAAGAACATGTGATCTAACTTTTTCCCCCTGTAAATAGATTGGCAGCAGATCAAAACTTTGCATTGCCTTAGTTTAGACACAAAGAGGAAGTTAAATTTAGGTTGCTATACAAAGAGAATACTAATTGTAAATTTAGGGACAAAGCTGGCTGAACATTTCAGATCTTTTCCTAGTACAAATGCAAGAGATTAACAAACACGATTTTTAGATACCTAAGTAATGGGGCGTATTGGCAGATTACAGGGGTTGATGTCAGTGTGTTTACTTTCATGGGATTATTTTAAGAATGGAAGAGTGACCTTTGATTGCTAACTGAAATGGAAACACATTTAAATTTGCTGATAAATAACAAACTAAATAGCACACCATGGCCTCTGACAGCATTCATGTGTTAACATAAATGAGTGGTGTGTTAATTGATGGAGGCCCATAA
>PVKM010018913.1:0-24654 GCA_004027735.1 Carollia perspicillata | reverse complement strand
ATTCTTCAAACAATCGGCTTTCTTCTTTTCTATTACCTGTTTTGACTTCTAGTGAGTTCTTGATTGTGTCACTGGGAAGGATTAGAAAGGATTATTTTCTTCACCCTCTTTACAAGACTGCCACGACTATTTTGAATTGAGTGCAGCTCCAAGCTTCTAACATCATAGTTTTTAAGATGTATTTCTCTTCAAAGGAATAACTTGACTGCCCATGAAAAGTTATATGGTCCCAGAAGAAATAAACAATGTTTCTCCGACAGAAAGCCAGCCTAGGGTCAGAGTCAAGGGCTTTCAAATCAGACGTGGCATAACTCTGACCCAAACATCCTCCTCCCTCAGCTGACTCATCTGGCAATGTGGGCATTTGAAGTCCCTCGTCAACCAGATTCCTTTGAAGTTGAGTGAGATGACACAAGCTAAGGTTCCAGAATGTGGTCTGATGCATGGCTGGCATTCAGTAGTTGGCATCCCTCTCTCTGGCATTTAAGAACATCATCCAGGACTTTGGGGAGAGCAGACCTACAGGGGAACCTCTCTGAGGCTCTTGTGTTCAGATAAGGAAATGATCTGCCTTCAACAAGAGCACCTCCTGGCCACTGTGTGACCCTCCCTTAACTCAAGGCAGGACTCTGAACCTTGAGGCCCATCTCACTGTGATCTCAGTGACAGGTGGGAAGGCTGAGAGGCTGAAAAGGTGGGGTCCAAGCCACTCTGCATCAGCAGTTCTCCTGGGAATAACATAGGCCCTCAGCTCACTGTGTAGTGAGAAAAATGTGTAACAAACTATTGTCTTCAATAGCTTTGTTTTTAAAAAGATACTAAAATAGAGTGCTTAAGTCTAGTGTAGGCATTCCACTAATGCCTTGAAATTTTAAACAGCTGGAGTTTTTTTTCAAGCTTTACAGTTGTCTTTGAAGAAGATTGCTAAGCTTTTAGATTTTTCATAAATAGTAAATAGATTTATTCATAAGTGTCCTGTAATAAGTGCTTTGTTCCTTTTATTTGGAGGGAAATTGCAAATTCTGATTAAACATTATAAGTCATTATACAGCAGCCATTGTGTGGGGAGAACAGCCACCAAAAAGTGTGGTTTATGCATTGATGAAAGGCACGTAAAGACATCAAATTCCAAACATCTACCAAGCATTGTCGGGGAAAAAAGGGGCGGGTGGGGGACACTGAGCAATGTGTTGTGGAATTTTAAGGACAGCAAACAGCTAGCATGAATGTAAGAAGTTATAAGATGTCAGGAAGAAATTCAGATCACAGGGTTAGGTGATCAGCGCTCATTTCATAGGTGACTCCTTCCTTCCCGTCAGAAGTGAAAAAGTTTTCTTATTTTCCAAGGCAGATGTTCACAGAGCAGAAAGCAAGCAGCCAGCGAGTGCAATTCATAAAATCCCTAGAGGGCAGTGAAATGAAGCATCTCCACCCTCTTTTCCTCCAGGGAACAGGAGCATGACATTGTTCAGACTGTTTGGGGACTGCTGATATCAAGCTGGGGCTTTGGCAGAGCAACAGACAGGACCTTTGCTGGCATGATGCCCGGCCTTTCCAGAAGCAGCGTTCATTCTCAACACCATTTGATTCTCCTTGGCCACTGGAGGCCTGGGTCTGGGAGTGCATACGGAAGATGCAGGCAATTTTCTTGACTGCACGCCATCTCTTCCAGCCTCAGTAAGAGTTGGAAGAGGAGTGTAGCTACACTGGCAATGGAAATTCTCTTAGAAAATGTCCACTTAGCCTGGAATGGAGGGCCAGCATACAGGGATTCCTAACAGAAGGTGCTCTTCAAGAGAATTATTTGGAAACTGAACACTGAATTGAACAGAAGATAGTATTCATGTAATGTAGGCCTGCTAATTATCACCTCCAATTATACATATTCTGACCCTAAGTTCCACAATGATAGGTACTGTGTTTTTTCTCCTTGACATTGTGTCCTCACCACCTAGCATGGTTCCTGGCACATGGTAGTTGGTAATCCACTTTTTGAGCTGACATATAAATACAGGGCTAAGCAAAAGTAGGTTTACAGTTGTTTGTATAGAAAAGACCACAACAATTAATAAAGAATAATAATAAACTCATGTGTTTCACATACTCAAAACTGTAAACCTACTTTTGCCAACCCCTGTGGAAGTTACGATGTGTGTATTTTCAACTAGTTTGAATTCAACCACATGGGTATGTAAAAAGGGTGGAATGAGAGGAGGAAGAAAAGGAAAGAAAGTTTGCTCTTCTTGCTTTCCCTGTTCAACCCATTTAGAGCCAGACCACTCCTCAGGGAAAGTGAAGCCTCAGCAAAAATGCAGAGAATCCAAGTAACTCTGGACTCTCCAACTTCCACAGTTGCAGGGCTTAATGATTAATGAATAATGTAAAGCAATGCTTCTCAAATTTTAATGTCCACGTGATCACCCCAGGGTCTTGTTAAAATGCAGGTGTGGATTCACTTGGCTGCTTAAATTCTGTGTTTCTAACAAGCTCCTGGCTGATGACCATGGTGCTGGTCTTTAGACCACACTCTGGATAATGTGCATTGAATAGACTGTACAGGAAAATGGTGACCATGCCCAAGCCTTGCCAGAACGCTGACTTTAAAACCTAACTCCTATTAGAAAAGTGAGTCCACTAGACACAAGAATTTAACTGAACCTTATTGAGTCACTGTGGAATTGAATTACATAGTGAATATAAAAACTTGGCATAATTCAGTTGGCTATTGTTATCCGAAGGTATTTCTGTCTCAGGAGAAAAAATAAAAAATATGGCAGGCTGTAATTTCACTTACAAAGTGTTCTAGATTTTCTTGTAAGTACAATGGTTTAAAGCACCTAAAGTAATAAAAAGACAAATAAGAAAGTATTCAAGCCCCATTTACACTGTCATATATACAGATCTTAATTGCAGACTGCAGATTTTCATCTCATTGCTAACAGTAAGTTGGGTCTTGAATAATTAAGAAGAGGAGGGGTTGCAAGTTATTATCACTGATACAGTTTCAGAATATAAAACCACTACTGTTTTTCATATGTCATTATGACATTTCAAAAATAAAAAAAAATTAACTCAAAAGACAAAGACAGTAATAGCAAAACTAATGCAGATACTAGTCTAACATTGAAGTATAGTAAAAAGTTGCCCAGAGGATCACCTGCTAAAGTACAGATGCTTACTCTGTGGTTCTTTGGTTGGAATCCCCACTGGAATCACATGAACCTCTTTTAACCTATGTAAAAGGACCCCAGGACCCCACCAGGAGTTTATGTACGTACATTAGTGTGGGGCACCAGGCAGCTGTAGTTTAATTATATCCCCAGGTAAATCTAGTGGCAGCCAGGATTGAGAACTTTGGTCTAATGCAGAGATTCTCAACTCTGGTCCCAGAACCAGCAACATCAGCATCACCTGGGAACTTATTAAAAATACAGATTCCTGGTTTCTTCCCAGACCTGCTGAATCAGAAACTCTTGGGATGGAATCTATCAATTTGTGCATTAGCAAGCCCTCCAGGTGAGACTGATGCATGCTACCACACATTCTTTCTTGAGACAGATGAGAGTCCTTGTCAATATCTTACCCAGAGATTCTTATGAAGTGCCATTGAAATATCTCTTGTTGAGACTTTCCTGCTGGATGGCCTATAACCTAGGCTGTGGTATTTATTCTAGAGTTGGCTCTGTTACCTCCATCTGGAAGTCTTAGCAATGGAAGGAATCTTAAGGACATTTAATTAAGATTTGATTGTCACCATGCCATCCAAAAATGTGATCATTTATACTACGCTTGAATACCTCTAGTGACAGGGAACTCACGATCACATACCCCAATTTTTCCCATCTTAAGATGCTTACTAGGTACAGACTCTGTACTGAGTATTTTAGGAAGATGATTCATGCATCCTTGACAATGTTCTTTGAGATAAATGCTTTAATCTGCACTTGACCTCTGTACAAATGCAGCTTAGACAGGCTTCACAATTTGCCAAGGTCACGTGTTTTTGTAACAAGATTTATACCAAGTTCTTTATTTTAAGGCCATATATAGAGTTCATCTTCAGAAATGATCAGCTGTAAGCTGTTTAGAAAACATTATTTTGTCTCTAAAATAAATAACCTTTATTCCTCATATCAATATCTATCCCTTCATCATCCCTGCTGGGTCCTATTGATTAGCACAAGACTATTAATACATTGTTTTGTATTTTGCCTATCCATTAGAGCAGTGCTTTTTCATATCTTAGCCCATGTTAAAAAATGATAATATTGTGCTTGTAAGGCACACTCAGTAAACTGGAGGAGGTTTGTGGGAAACTATTTAAGGCTTATTGGAAAAAAATGTTATCTATAAGTATATTACCAAAAAATCAAAAGTTTTAGAGAAGAGATTGAATATTAAATTTGTATCAACCTTCAAAACCTAACATTATCAATTTTTTCATGAAAACTTGTGCTTGCTTCCATGGACAGATATTTCATATCAAATTATATACATGAAACAGCTATAAGCAATTCCTGGTCAGCATTTTTTGAAGATGATCTCTTCAAATTTTTGGTAGAGAATGTAAATGAAAAACTTTGTATGAGATAGAAAAGTTTGAAATTTCTTTTACAATTTGGAAACATAAAATAGACGAATTTTTATTATTGTTATCATTCTTGTTTATTCCATTATAGTTGTCCCAATTTCTCCCCCATTGCCGTCCTCTGCCCAGCACTCCCCCACTTCCACAGTCAATGCCCACACTACTGTCCAAGTCTATGGATCATTCATACATGTTCTTTGACTAATCCCTTCCCCTTTTCACCAGTCCCCACTCCCATCTAGCAGCTGTCAGTCTGTTCCATGTTTCCATGTCTCTGGTTCTGTTTTGCTCAGTAGTTTATTTTGTTCATTACATTCCTTTTATAAGTGAGATCATATGGTATTTGTCTTTTACCAATGGTTTATTTCACTTAGTATAATAGTCTCCACTTCCAATCAACTCTTGCAAAAGGTAGGTGTTGGGGGGCTACACCTGCAGGGCTCACCAGCCACCAAGGATGAGAATAAGTCTACCAAGACATGATTTGCTTGGGGAGGAAAGGTGGCCGATCTCTCAAAGGAGAATGGCCAAGAGCTTTTTTCTCAGTGGGATTTCATTGGGTTCAATTAGCACAGGAATACAGATAAAGCTCATTAAGCATTGTCAGGCAGCAAGGATCAAACAATAGATAACCTACAAAGAACTAGGAGGGCCTATTCTGAGTCAGGGTCTGTTAGCTAAGGGGCTATAAAACTTTAGGAAACGAACTCATTTCCTGCTAAGACCCTTATCAGAAAATTGAGGACATTCATAGCAAAGCAGTTTTCACAGGATTTTATGCATTCTTTCTTAGGCCTGACCACCCAGGGAACACGCCCTTTCCAGCACAGGGCTGTACCACCCTCTGTCATTGTTTCAGGCTTAAATCAGGCAGGGGATGTAAGGCAGCCAAGAGATTAGGGGGCCTCTTGCAGACATAATGAGGACTCAGGCTATGTCAAAGCCGAGGGGCAAGGGACCATCACCTCCTTTTGCTATAATCCCCCAAGTTCTTTCCTGGCTACCCACCCCCTGTGATTGTGCCTGTCTTAGGTTGTCCCTCCTTTGAGGAATCTTACCTATCATTGGCTAACTGATCATACACTGGGGACCAGGCAGGGTGAAGTCAAATGGGCAGAGGTGGTGCCCCTGTCAGGGAAATAAGCTTTGTCTCCTTAGTGGCTTATGGTCCCAAGGTTGCTCACTCAGCCTTAGCTATGTGGGGATTACAGCTTCTGAAACCAGGTAGGGTGGTTCCCAACAGGTAGAAATTCCTTCTTTCCTTCTTCTGCATAATATTCCATTTTGTAAATGTACCAGCAGGTATCCACCCATGTGTTATGAAAAATAGATAGAAAAAAGACATTTACTGAAGAAAATACAAGAAACATTGTACATAGTACAATGGATGCCTCAGTCTCCTTCAAAGTAGGCACCTTGGGACCTCACACAGTTCCAATCGCCATCAGCTGCCCCATCATATTTTCCTGAATCCCATTGGTGGTCTGAAGTCTTTTCCCTTTCAATTTCAGTTTTGTGGAAAGCCAGAAGTTGCAGGGTGCCAAATCTGGGCTGTAGAGGGGCTGGGTCACCTGGGTGATTTGACATTTTGCAAAAAAACTGCATAAGACATGATGCACGAGATGCTTGAGCAGGTGCAATATCAGGATGAAGCTACCAATCACAAGTTGCCCATAGCTGCAACCTTCTGAATCAACTGAATAGCTTCCATGGAGGAGTGTTCAAGCTTAACACAAAATTTGATGCAGATTTGTTGCTCTACTTGCTCAGTCATTTTGAATGCAACAGCCACACAAGACACATGCTCACTCAATGGGAGCCTAATGGCCCCAGTTCCAGTTCACTCACCTTGGCTGCCAGGTTACATCAATGTCATGCAAACCTTTCTCATTATATTAACAATGGTTGGATGTTTTGCAGACAGACCATTATACACAAGTGCAAATATCTGAGATCAGCAATGGGATATGGACCTGTCATGAGGTCCATATAGCCATCTGGTCCCACCACACATCATAAATGAAGTTTTGTTGAAGTTCCAGGGGTCACTTGTCTACCATAGACATTGGCACACAGTACACTCAACCTCATATCTAGGTGGGAAAGCATCTCCTTGGCTATGTTCCGTGACAGAATGGCAAGAGCTGAATCTCATTCATTAGATCTTTTATCTCCAAGAACTCTGAGACCAGTCACCAGTTCCTTCTCTGTTCAAGAAGTTTTCAAGGTAGTCCTACATACCCAGAAAATAGTTCTGTTGGCTAGACATAATTGACATCATTATCCCAAGCTTTGAATAATTCCTCCAAGGCCTAAGGGGATCAGATCTCACAACACTCTACATCATAGAAGCCTAAGATAGCAACACCTTGGCCAAACATACTACCATACAACCCTTGGACTTCAAGGGCACTTTTCAATAAAAGTGGTTCAGGACAAAGCACTAGGGTAAAACATCTGAAAGCACATCCTCCATGCAAATGATAATGTTGAATGGCTATGTTTATTCTACAGTTACTCACTACAACTAATATTCAATCCCCAAGGGGCAGGTGCTAGCATCCTGCTCATAATCATCATCTGAACAAAGTCTAGTCTGAAGCCCACCTGCAACAAAATGACCTGGTGCTCTTGTAAAAAGTGAGGAAACATGGATCACCCAAAGACAAAGAAGTTGGCCTACTGGGGACATACATGATCAAATAATAGTTAATAAACATGAAACTGTAACTGTGAGAAGCCTCTGGGAATAATACATACAGGGAACTATGAAACTTATCTGCAGAGATCAAGCGTAACTTTCTTAAGAAAGGCTTGCTTGAAGGGAGAAAGGGCATTTGTAAACACAGATGGCTGGGAGATCCATCTAGACAAGGGAAAGAATGCCTGCAAATGTCCTTTTGCAGAAGCCTGGCAAATATGAAAGAAGGGATGAAGGCTTATAGGCTGGTGTGGAGAGAGAAAGCCAAAAGTGTGACTTAAGATAAAGTCTGGAAGATAAGTGTCAAGTCACATAGAAATTTATAAAACAAATTAGAAATGTTTGTTTTGGGGGAGCCATTGAAGAGTGAAGGAGATGAAAAAATAAAGAACAACATGATCTGATTTACATTTTTTAAAGAAATCACTCCATCAGGTATGTGAAAAAATAGCTATATGTAAATACTCAGAATTCAATTTGATGATATTTTATTAGTTAAGACGATGATGTTGGCTTTGATTACAAAGATGGTTGTGGAGGTGGAGAGAAGTGAAAGAAAGTAAACAATATTTCAAAGGTAAAGCAACAAGATTTTATGATGGATTAGCTTTCAATTCTATCTATCCACTCATACGAAATCCCACTGACATCAACTATAATGCTTATGTACTTACTTAGAGTGACTTCTGTGGCCCCAGACATGGAAAAGTAAAGCAGGCTAGTTCCACATTTACAGAGCTGTGCTACCCAAATTTAACTGATTTTATCCTGAATCATTTATCTGTATTATGGAGTAGAGGGCAATTTCTCCAATGCACGAGGCCAATCATTTTGAGATCTTTATAAAGATATCTCTATGTCTATCTGTGTGTATTAAATGCATGACCCTATGCAGTCTCAAAAGTAATTTGTATTTGTATGAAGAAATGTCAGCTGCAAAGTTTAGAGGGAGCGGTCCTCAACAGTTTCTCCATTTCTGTTACCAACTTCAGGTTTGGAGAGTTTATGAAACTTCCCTTAGATCTGATAATTTGCTAGAAAGACTCACTGAAAGCTGTTATACTCACATTTATGGTTTGTTATAGGGATTAAAATCAGCTAAGAGAAGAATAGCCCAAGGCAGAGTTCTGGAGAAGGATCAGATATGGAACGTCCGTTGTCCTCTCCCCATGGAGTCAGGATGCATTCCTTTCCTGGTATCCTTGTGCAACAGGACACACAGAGCTCTGCCAACCAAGGAAGCTCACCCTAGCATCAGGGTTCAGAGATTTTACTGGTCTCCATTACATCTGCATGACTTATTGACTGACTGACTTATCAAACTCAGTCTCCAGGCCAACTGATACCCCATGACCCAAAGACTCCATCCTAAATCACATTGTTCCTATTTGACTATGACAGGGTAACCAGGCAAACAGAGATTACATGCCAAGAACCAAGAGCAAAAGGCCAGACATCTTTTTGGGACAACTTAAATTTTTTACTACATAATATTCCAACAACATAAAGAATTATTGACTTATGTGGTCAGTAGTAGAAATGGAGTTAAAGTAAATATTGCATTCAAATGGGAGTATAAGATTATAGAAATCTGCTATGTTTCTTGTAAGAAGCAGATTAAATAAACCAAGGTTAGATTCCACCTTGCCCATAACTATTTTTATACCTATTAGATTAAAAACTTATGAGAATTTCTCGATCTCTTCTCCCTTGCTGGACTCGAAATTCTACTTCCTATGGTGAACTTAGGGGAACCTTGAATTTCTGAGATTGCCTTAAAAGGAAGCTAGTCTCCACTTCAGCATTTTAATTTTTCTCCACATTTTAAGTTTCTTGATTTACTACTTTTTTGACTACTGAGTCAGTTAATGGGCCAGATTCTAAGGTCTTTCCTTCATCTGTCTGAGGAGAAACCACAAGGAAACAGACAGGCAAGATGATTGCCTGTTTAGCAGGACTACCAAATATACTTTGACATTCAAAAAAAAATCAAGCAGTTTCCATGGAGACTGACACTTGACACAATGCTTAAATGATGGTGTGACAATCAAGAGCCCATGTTAAGTTGGCATAGTCACTGATATGCAATCTATTTTTTTTATTGAAGCAATCAACTTTAAAGGAAGATGAAAATATTATTTACAAGACACCCAGCAGATGGTGGAGTCATTATGGTCACCAGAAATTTCCAAAATCACTTAGACCAGATGCCTCTAAAGCATTTGTAGGAGTTAATTTGACACTCCCTGTCTCTGCAGCAGAAATTGAGTCCTCCTGATCTTTTCTGTGTCTTACAGGCTTTCTAGCCAAGGCAGAACCACTGTTAAGTGACTTCAGCTGTGGGCTCCTGTGCCACATGCCCCTGATTTCATCCTCTTGCCACTTGACTATTACTTGCAGAGCTTATAACAGCACAATAAGAGCATATCTCTGTAAAGGTGTCAATTTTTCTCATGTTTCATGCTTTATAAAGCATGCTTTTTACTGACTTCCAAATTCAGAAAATGGAAGCCTGGGTGTTTATAATATAAAATTGGGAATCTCATGGAGCAACTCATCTTGGTTAATTTCACATGACTATATGATTTTATGGGACATGAGTTTCTTCTCTGTCATTTTTATTTGCCTTACCAAATCTCTGATTTCTTTTTTTAAGCTTCAATCCTAATAGCACATATCTAGTTTTTCTTTGAGTGTTCTTTTGTTTGATTTTAAACACATAATTTCATGTATAAGAGAATAATGCCTAGGTTATTTAAGTAAATTAAAGTTGGTATACAGAAAGCAGTGAACAGAGAGTAAGCAAATATGCCAAAAAATTAAAAACATAGTAGAATGGTTGATTGTGTGGAAAGCACAGAGGGCTGTAGCAGCAGAAGGTAGAAAGGGCCTAATTCTGCCTGAGGAAGGCAGGAAAGGCTTCCTGGGAGAGATGACATGAGATTTGAGCCTTAAGTGCTGATTAAGAGTATACAAGGTAGAAGTGCACAGTCTTTTGGATAACACAGAAGGAAAGCAGCAAAGAATAGCACATTCAAGTTCATAGATATGGAAACAGGAACTTGAAGGAGTTTAGAGAGCTAGCCCAAACTTCCATTCACAGGAGCAAAGGAATTTGTCTGAAAGAGGTCAGGCATGGTCTGGATGGAGAATGAGGCAGCAGGGGAGGGTGGGAACCGTTCATTTGTGACACCATGATGCCTGATGCTCTGTGGTTGGGAAATATCCCCCCAGCAGCCTGGTATGAACCAAAGAAAGTACCTGGGGCGAGGAGTGGGTTAATGTGCAGTTAGGTGTAATTAGGTTGGACTTCCATGTCAGAGAATCCATATAGTTTATATAGAGATATGAAAATAAAATTATATATAAATACAGGTAAAATTTATTTAATTTTAAATGTATGCATCCAGTATGTAAGTCATGTCCTAAAAATGACATCATGAAGTGACCCAGGGAATAAGGTGCTGAGGCAGCTGAGTGGGCTTCTCCCTTGGCATCAAACAGAGCAACTTCTCCATCATATTTTGTTTGTTGGGTTGCTAAGTAAGATTCATTTGAATTAGGATTCTGAACAAGTTTTCAAATGTCTGCTTTCTTTTTTTTTATTGTTGTTCAGTTAAAGTTGTCTACATTTTTCCCCATTGCTCTCCCCTGCCCCATCCTACATCTGCTCCCAGAGACCATCCCTACCCCGATGTCCTTGACCATGGGTTCCTTGCGAGCACCTCAGTGTTTCTCAAACTCCATGCATTGGTTTGGAGAAACTTAGGTTGGAGGGGTTTTCTTCATGATCTCTGAATCCCTTTTTCTCCATCACAGGGGGCTGGCATCTGCAGAGGACAGTAAATGTGTCGATGCAGATGGATCATCAAACTACCTTGGCTCCTATTTTCACTCCCACATTCTAGTCTTGGAATGCTATTAGCTACTCCCTCTACCTGACCCAAGTTCTTTCTTCCAAGTGACCTGGGAGTGTCCTGAGAATTCAGACAGGCCTTGGGATGGCACCTCTGGAATCTAAATGCTGACTCACCATACTGTAGTATAAGAATTATACTATTGCATCCATTCTCACTTGAGTTTGTTTTTTTACAAAGGCTCAGCATATCTCCTTATAAAATACATTAAATATCTATAATCAACCTGATTACTTGGCAAAAGAATGCATGTTGTCAAAGATATGAAGCTATTTTCATTACAAAAACACCACCTCTCAAACTTGAAAACCCCACAGGACCCATTTTTTCTGTAGCAAAAGATTTTGTACAAAGTGCAAACCTGTCACTCACAGACATGATAATCATGGGAGATTACCAGTCATTTTCATTGTAAGTAATTTCCAGGTGCCCTGTTTTGCCCTGTCACTCACATTTCTGGGACCTTGTCAGACATGCCACAAGGAGTAAATCAGGAAGCCAACCAGAACCTCAGAACCAAAGGATAAATCTGAGGCCTAACCAAATACTCTAGGCCAGATAATATCTACCTAAGGAATTGCAGGGTGAAGGACAGGTGCAGCGGTGGTCCTGCCTAGATCAGGACCAAGAGATTCCCTGCTCTTTCGGTTACTTGACACAGGTCTTTGTTCCACTGCATAGGATACATTGGTCCAGATTCATCAGCACAGGGGACGAAATTCTTAAAAGATCTTCCCTAAATTCATCTCTCCCAATCCCCAATATCGTAATCTGTACCCCATTTATGCTGAACAATATTTATTTCCTTGTTTTAAACTCGCCTTAGTTTGGCTTCATCACTCTACCTATTGTCACCTTTCCTGAGCATCTCTCTAAGACTGGAATGCCCCTCCCATGCACTCTCATAACCCAATATGTGTCTCTTTCACACTCCTGTGGTTGATCAATTTCATGTACTTACGCAACCCATCTTTGGTGAGTGGTTCCTAACTTTTAGGCACAATGGTATCTATGATCAATTATTACCCACACAGAGCTTATGTTTGAGTAGAAAAGAAATGAAAATGAAAGATGCATTTGCAGAAAATCATTTAAGACATAGACTGGGCTAGGGGTTGCTAGTTTAGATAAGATGTCCCTGAGAAGGTGACATATGAGAGGAGACTAAATGATGAGAAAGCACAGGCCATGCAAATATCTCTGGAAAGGCATTCAAAGCATCAAGTGTACAGCATACAGTAGGTGCAAAGGTCCTGAGGCAGGTGGCATGCATCAGAATGGCCAGAAGGCAAGTGTAATAAGGAAGCAGCAGAGTTGAAGGGAAAGGGTCAGAGCTATAGGTTAGAGCACAGCACATGGCAGTCCAGTCTCTAAGGCTGTCATCAAGACTGTGATGTGACCTGAATGAGATTTCTCAAACACTAACAACTCAAAGACACAGAATGCATTCAGAATGCATGTTCTGCTGAAGTAGTGAACTGACCACTGACTGGGCTGTGGTTCCCTTCCCGGGTTCTCTTGCTGTGTCACCTGTGTGTTACATATCAGGGCCAACACTGACCCCGATTTTCAAAGATTAATGCTATCATCTAAGCAAATATGTCTGTGAAAAGCATAAACTGACAGGTCATTCTATCATTTTCAGTATGTTATCAAAACAGCAAGAACAAAAACGGTCCATGTCCTTCCTGCTCTTTCAGCACCTATTTGAGCTACATGGTAACTAAATAATGAACAGGTGTATGAGACTATTTCAAGCCTTTGACAGTTAGTGACTTCCTTAAAATAAGCACCTCTGTCATGCTGACATATGACCAAACTCCAGGAGACAGCACTATACACACAGCTCTTCTGTGTCTGACTCACAGGCTCCCTAGGAGAGCCTCAGTCTACCCAGGTGGTGCAAGCCTTCCTGCCCCCCCACAGTAGGGACAGGAGATGGAAGCATTAGGCAGATGGACTCTGAGTTCCACCTTTTACCACCTGGGTGGCTTTGGGCAAGTTAACCTCTCTAGGCCTCAATTTTAACACCTATAATATAAAAATATTGAAAGATATCTTTCTCATAGAATATATATGTGTGTGTGTGTGTGGATTAGATGCAATACTACTTATAGAGTGTTTAGACTTGATACCATTTACTGAATACATTGTGCTGTTGCCCAAATTGGTGACCCCCTGGGCTGAACTCAGCATAAGGGCCTATTTTGTTGGAAAAACACAATCTCTTTCTTCCTCCTTGGCTCCCTCCCCCTCTCATCCATCTTTCCTTGTCCCTCCCTCCCAAAACCCTATTTCCAATAAGGTCACATTCACAGGCATCAGGAGTTAGGACTTTAATACATATCATTTCTGAGGGGAATGCAATTCAATCCATAACTTGTCTCCTATGGAACCCCAAGTGGTCATTGATAGTTAAGAACCCGGGAGCAGACACAAGTGTGAATTCCAGCTCTACATCTGATTTCTCCTGTGGCCCTGAACAAGTTACCAAATCTGAACTGTAGTTTTCTCAAATGTAAAACAAGAAAAATAATACTTGGCTCATTGACTACGGTAGGTATGAGTGCCAAATAAAATTCTTAGAATAACCTATGTTGAGGGCATAATCATTCTTAAAGCTAAAGAAAGCTCTCTAAATGGAGTTGGTCCCTGGCCTACTGGATAGCACAGGCCATGGATGCAGTGTCCTTGGCAGGGGTTTGAGTTTGCTTTGAGCCACTCCCACCCACTGCCTGGTTTCTGGGAAGCAGAAGCACATAGTTGGTAAAGAATTGGATCTGGACAAACAGAAGGGTATTTCTAAAGACCATCCCCAGCATCTCTTTTTTCCTGGAATTAAGCAGAGAGAACCTTTGCTGTTGGTCTCATGATGCAGAATTCAAAGGCAGGTGTTTCTGAATCACATTTTGATGATCCTGCATCGCCAAGGTTAGCCAGTGAATGAAGCTGGAAATGCAAACCAAAACACTACCAATCTGTGCCATCCAGAGAGCTTGGGATTCTGAATGCTTTAGTAAACAGATTCAACTTGGGGAGAAAATGTTTGCACAGGCTCTCTTTAAACATATGCAGCAAGTAATGGAAAATTGAGGCAAACATTTCAGTATCTCTAACCAAAGAACAACATCCAACCTGGGTCTATTTCAGTTATCTCAACTTTTATGACTTGAATAGTCTCATAAAAGTGCCAGTTCTCCTTTTAATTGAGTGTGCTATCAAGGCCAGAAGTGATAAACAAACTTGACAGCACTGTAAATTTCTAGAAATGTCCCTAATGTCTTGCTGTATTCGATGTGTAGTCTGTGGGCCAGCACTAGCAGCACCTGGCGCTGGTTAGAAATGCATAAATTTAGGCTCTATCCCAATTTAGCTGAGTGAGAACCTACATTCTAACAAGACCTCCAGGTGATTCACAGGCACATTATAGATTGAAAAGTGCTCTTTGGCTCCAGTGTGCTCTCCCAATCTGCCTCATGCTGACTCGTGTGTATGTATCTACTCAGCAGCCCATTTGTACCAGCCAACGGCCGCAAACACATCCCTCTGTGCAGATTATTCTCTACTGAAGAAATGGTGGCTCTTAAAAGCCCATCACTAAGTCCATTTGCTCCTAAGTCCAAAGAGACATCATCACCAGCCACAGCTAACATAATCCATTGGGGGTGATAGTGTTGAGGAGCTTCTCAACTGCAGCATGTCTGTGATCCAACCCATGAAAATTTGCAGATGGAAATTTCTAAATGAACCTTGTTCCCAGGCTAGTGACAAAAAAATAGTCACCCAGCTGGTGGCTTTTCTTCCCAGCCAAAGCAGTGGCCAAACCTAGCCTCTTCTTGCCAAAAACATGACATTCAAGGCTCTTCCCAAGACCACAAACATGCCTTTTGATTTCAGGGGAAAAGAGTACATATATCTTTCTCACCTTCCGCCTCCATGGGTTTTTCAGGGCACCTCACTGAATGGCCCCACAGGGGACTTCGCAACATGGGCTACCAATACCTGAGCCAAGGCTGAGCTGGATTCATAGGTCAAAATATTGACATCTAACCTATTCGAACTGGACACTTTTTCCATCAACCAAGCTGTTATTCTGTTAGAACTTTAAGCAAACATCTCTACAAACATAAACACATAAAAATTGAAGGTAGTCTGTTTTCCAACATGACTCCACTCCAAGGAAAAAACGGTCTTAATCAAAACTGGTTTATAGTAAGTAAATGGATGTCAAATAGTCCCTCCCCCAATTGTAACATTCTGATTTTCTTAAGGATGGTGTCAGTAGGGCACATGCACTCAATATTTAAACCCCAGAAGTCAACTAAGGCATCTATCATTGAGCATAACACATACAACCTATCCGCCACTGTGTCTTTAAGCACTGAATCTGCTTTCTACTTGTTTTATTGCCAATTCCACAGTTTCTATTCTGTGTTTGTTATTGATTTATACAATGATTTTGGGAAAATTAGCATATCTAAAACATGTTTACAAGCAGATTGTTTCTTCAAAAATTTTCCTTGTATGCCAAAAGAAAATGCACTTGGGGAGGCGGAGTCATACAACAAACCTCTGCCTAAGGGAATTAGCAAAGTATTGCATACCCTTCCTTTGAAATCTTTTAAGGAATGTCTGGGCAATTCTGAATACAAATAAGTCACTTTAGCTAAAAGTGTTACTTATGACCCAGCTGTTCTTTGCGGCAGTTAATACTTCCTTAGGTGCAAGAGTCTCGTGGGGAGCCATTATGTAATTTACTAAAGTAGTTAGCAGAACTATCTGCTGAGTGATTGTAGCACATTAAATACAGTCAATATTCATTTCGAAGGAGGCATCTTAAGCTTCTCAGAGCTTGATACACTGTATATTCAAAGTCAGTATTACTTGCACTCAAAGATGGTATTGCATGCACTTCAGTTTAAGGAACTATAACCAGAAAATACCATTTTCTCTGTAGGGATAATGACTTAGTTGGCCATTATTGAAGAAGAATGTTAAAGATCACTGGCATGCCATACAGTCTTTTAGAGTAAAGAGAGTATTTTATCTCTGAATTAAAATGGGGGTGATAACTAGTGAGAAAGGCTGCAACATGATGATCATCTGGACTCCCTGCAAGGTCCCTAAGATATTTGAACAGCTTACTCCAACAGCAGAGAAACATGACTGTTTCCTCTTAGCTGAGTCTTTAGCACTAACCTGTATGTTGAAATTGAGGTTGCTCTGCGGGGGAGATTGCTTTTGTCAAAGCTAGAGGAGAAAGAAACACAAGTGTAAGACCTATGTCTTAAGGAAGGGCAAGAGAATGTTGTCCACCTTGGACAGCAGCCCCTGGTCAGTTTCTCTGGTACACACTGAGGACAAGAAAAAGAAACCAAATAGAAAGGAAGGTAGTTCTGAGCTTCTGTCTCTGAGCTGGGGAAAGAAGTAAAATCATAGCTGCCACACTGCCAGAGTTTGATGATCTTGCCAGTAATCTATGGAAGCTTCTTCACTCGTTGGGTCTGTGGGTCTGTGCAATCTGAAAACAGTACCAATCTGCTTGAGAGGTGGAGAGCATGGACATGGGCTGCAGAGGAGCCTAGGGATAGCCACAGAGGTCAAACCTAACAACTAAAAGCTTGATAAATCTGAATAAAATCCAAGTAGCTCTTCCCTGGGCAGGTGGCTCAGTTGGTAGAAGCATAGTCCCATACATCAAAAGAGTTCAGGTTCAATCTCTGGTCAGGAAAATACCTAGGATGTGAGTTCAGGGTACACATAGGAGACAACTGATTAATGTTTGTCTCTCCCTCACCTCCCCTTCCTCTCTAAAATCAATTAATATATCCTTGGGTGAGGATTTTTAAAAATCCAAGTAGCTCTAACAAAGCACTTCCTTCTATATGAAAAATGCTTAAGAGGGTCTCTTTAGCTGCCCAAGACAGAAGAGCCAACACTACATTGTGGCTTTACTTGTGAAGTAAAAGACCACAAATGCCAAAGGCTGGGAATACAATTGCAGAGCAGTTCAGAACTAAACATAGTCCCTTAGTAAGCAAACCAGAACTCTGAAATCCCTCATGGCCCCAAAATAAGTTTACAAAGGAATTCATCACACAATTCCTATGAAATGAATAGTACTTCTCTTGTAACTCATTTATTTCTACACCATGTTTCCAACTTGTCTCTGATAAAGAGAAAGCAATGTTGGAGACTGAAGGCAACAAATGAATGATGCTTATCAGGAACCAATATAACAATAATAGCAAGTGCATATTAAATGTTTGCTAAGGGCCTATGTGTACCAACTACTTTACTTATGTAATCCTCAGAGCCACTCAGTGAATAGGTTCTATTAATTATACTTTTAAACAATTAAGTAAACTGAAGCAAAGAATGTTTACACAGTAAACCTTCTGCCCATGGCCACGCAGTAAATGGCAGAACAGGAATTCAGACTGCCACAGACTGGCTCCAGAGTCCCATTGATGAATGTTTTACTTATACATATTCTGCATACATGGTCTGAATTAAGATATAATTTAAGGGTCACAAAATTCAGCCTTCTTTTATTATTTTTATAAAGTCATTTGTTTATCTCCCACTCTTCTTCACCTCTCATTATATTTGTATGTGTGTGTGTCTCTTTTCCTCCTTTGCTCACCTCCACCTCCTCCTACCAGGACGTGGCAGGAACTCAACAGCCCTCCCCTAAGTCAAGATCCCGCCCCTCACAGTGTCATCTTTCTTCCTCTGATTCCAGACTAGCACCACCAGGCCCTCCCCTACCAAACAACCCATCATGTGTTCTGGGCGCAGAAGTATCTGAGAAAACTCAATGTCTAGTTCAAGGCCTGGTACCTTGGCCAATAGAGAGCTCTTTAACATGCTGTGAGACTGTCTTCTTAGTTCAGAGATACACGGGATGGACATATCCACGCCCATTTACATCCCACTACTGGCACACAAGCTGTCTCCTTCTTATGATCTATCATAAAATGCCTGCTTAATTCCCCAAACTTATTCCATAACTACCCAAGGCTGGGATACATTGATTGCCTTCATTTCTGCTTATTCTGCCTACAGGGAAAATAATGCTTTCAGAATATGAAGTAGAGTCTGTAAATTGACCATTATCCAATACCATTTTCAGCAAGAGTGATACCAGTGTTTAGTACTTTACATGTCAACATCTCAAAGCCTGGGGCATATGTTAAGGAGTGGAATGCATCTGGAGGCTTTTATGAAAAAGGAAATATGGGCAGAGCAGTGATTGCCTGAGTTCTCTCAGAATACCACAGAGGATGCAGAAATGGAATGAAATAAACGGCCCCATCCAACTTGAATATATAATATGGTCCATTTGGATATCCCAATCCCATGGGTTGAATGATGCTGCTGATTGATTTTATTTTTACAGTTGGCTCTGTTACAGAAATTGATATTTGGGCAGTATTTACAGGACATCAAAAAGCCAGTTGAAAAGTAAGTGAATTCATTCAAACAGATTTCAGCAACACTCTGATTAAGTAGTGGCAAGGGGAATGGGGTGCCTGAGATTGATTGAATTCTCTGGTTGACTTGGAGTTAGCCTCTCTGTTTCATTCTTTAAAGTTGAAATTCATAGTTTCAAAAATGTGTATTCCATTCTATTTACTTGGTAAAGCATTCTGAGCATTATTTAATCATTTTTTACTCGGGTGAAGTTCCAAAAGGACCTTAGATTCATTTCTCTGACCATTGGCCGTACTGTAGAAGACTGAAAGTATAGAAGGCTAGAACACTGGATATTTCTCTCAGACCCTGTTAATTCCCTAAAAAAAATAGTTTTTCCCATTCCTCTTATCAAAATGATGATTGATGACTGGTTTCTTCTTCCCTATCTAAAAATGGCTGAATTATAGAAAGGACAGTTTGGGTTTTCATTTTGAAATCATAAAAAAAAAAAAGAGCCCTGACTGGTATGGCTCAGTGGCTTGGACATCATCCTGAAAAGTAAAAAGTCACAGGTTCAATTCCCACTTGGGGCACATGCCTGCTTGGGGCACCTGCCAGGTTCCCAGTTGGGGGGCAGGCACAAGAGGCAACCAATCAATGTTTCTCTTGCACATCGATGTTTCTCTCCCTCTCTTCCTCCTCCTTCCCCTCTAAAAATAAATAAATAAAATATTTTTAAAAATAGATAGAAAATACTTCCAAAAGTTTGATTTTGAAAAAATATATTAAAATCAGACTGACATCTTTGCTGGTAGACAGAGGCAAAGCACAACTCTCTTGCTGACTGCAGCTTTGGAAAGGTTAAGTCGGGTTGACTGGCAACATCTACAGGTAGCTCTAGAAGGTCTGTGAACTACTTGCAAAGATTTTCTTACTTAAAAATAAAAAAGAGTCAGCCATTCAGTCAAAGGTGTTTCATATTACAGGGTTTTGTTTTTTTTTTAATCCATCACCTGTCTTAACTAGACTTTAAAGAAGAAATAGATATATTATTCAAATACAGAAATTGTAATAAGCTAAATAGAAATCTTGTTTTAAACACAAGGGCCCAAGATAAATCAAATACCTGTCTCATTGAAAACTGATAGATTCTTTTTTCTGAGCATCTGTTGGCATTCTGTAGCTCACCAGGTACAATGATCTATCAGCAACAGGAAGGGAGAATTGTTGGTGATGGACAGAAATGAGATTCTATATCCAGGTGTGAGCTTTTTCAGAGGAAGAGAGGAAAGAGAAGAGCATTCAGGACAGAAAACTCTACCCAGGACACTTAGTATGGATGAATCTCTGCTCTCTGCTTTTCAAAATCTATTATTACATTTTGCTATTTCTCACTCATGTGACATCAGAGATACACTAGAGCTGGGCAGCAGAAAGGACCTTGCATTCCATCAAGCTCACTTGTTTTCTCCACTCCCCTGTTTTACAATATTTTCATTGGCTAAGAGGAAGTAGATGAGCAAGTGCAATTAAAAGAATAGGTTACAGTGGATCAGAAATGGATTCTATAGTCAAGATAGCCTGGCTCTGCCAGCTGTGAAGCATTGGGAGTTGTATTTAACCTCTCTGTGCCTCTTTTTTCCCATGTGCAATATGAGGAGAAAGAAAGCACCTTCTCAGGGGATTTATGAGGTGATCTGTCTTTTAAGCATGATGTCATGTGTCACATAGGAAACACTCTATAAACACTCTATGAATGTTAACTATTACAATTATTATTAAGCAAACTTTCTTTAATCAGTTATTTCAAATAATCCCATCTTTTTCCAGTTTCTAACAGCCCATGAGATCTGTCCAACTTCATATCACACTTCCTTCTCATTTTTCTCACAACAAACAAAAGAACCTTAATAACGGACTGATGATCATCTTAAAGGGGAGGGAGGTAATAAAACAGAAGGACTTGGATCAAGACGACAGTATTAGAGTAGTGAAGAATTATTCCAAGCCGTGATCAGGAGAGCTCAGACCTCAGAACATGGCATTAAAGGAAGGTATTCAAAAAAGAGAGAAAACAATTCATTGGGACACCAGGAGTTGGAAATTGAAATAGCTCACCAATGGGCTACAGTCCTTTTGATAGAATCAACTTGGTAATTGCTACCATCTTCATGTTGCATTGTCACTGTAGACACAGCTCAATTATTAACTGCAAAATTGACTAGTAAATAAATAGAGGATGACTTATTTCAACTGACATTCCTATGGCACCCATTGGTAGATATCCAACTTATTAAATCAAAATGGATAAGTATATAAACAAATGCATATTTACAAACTCCAGCAATTGATTTTGCAAAGCATATAACAGTGCTACAGTAAGAGCTTCCAGAATCAATGACTGCCAGGTCCAATATCACACAAAGATGGCATGGACTGAACAGAGGACTAGCAGCAGCCATTGATTCATTGATTATGTGTACAAGTCTGTCTGTACAGTGAGAAACTGTCATTTTTGCTATAATAGAAACTGCCAACCTTCTGCTTTCCCCTTTGGCTCCAGTTGACTTATGCAAGCTCTCAAAGAACAGGATTTCAGAATCACATTTTTGCAGAGGTGGACCAGTGGCTAATGACAACATTAGAGACATGTTCACAGTGATTTGACAGGTTCTTTTCCAATGAATGGATGAAATCCATTTGATACTGGGATAACTCCTTACACCTCAAGGAAAAGATGGCACCCTACCAATCCCTACAACTCAAACAACTAATTTAGTTTTGTTTTGTAGGCACTCTGACCTTCTGTTTTGAGGGACCTTGTTCTTCCAAGGGAAGAGCACATGTATATGCAATGAGTCAAGTGTTACATGTGTGTGTCTCCAAATCTATCTGAAAAGAGGCTAATAAAAATGAAAATGTATTGACTAAAACCAACTCCTAAGTGTCTTACATATATTTACTCCTAAGTGTCTCCTAAGTGTCTTACATATATTTACTCCTTTAATCCTTATAACAACCCTAGAGATTGGTACTCTTATTATGTCCATTTTTCAGATGACAAAACTGAGGCACAGAGAGACAAAATGAGCTGCCCAAGATCATACTGCTGAGTGGTAGCCATCCTTATGTTTCTGACTGTTGATCTTTTCCCTCTGCTCTGCCTTTTACTCTGGTGGTGGTTCTGATGATCACTCTTGAATTAGGATCACCAGAGTTCTACACCAAGCCAGAGAAACTGTCCCAATTTTTTTTCATCTCTTCTCAAAGACAGAAGACTGGTTGGAGGATACTGTTTCTTGGTAGTAGATATTGTGGGACAAACGTAGGGCTAGCTTCCTGCAAAGTTATGAATCATATATTTCACTTGGAAAATGGGGGGAGGTCTCAAACTTTTTATCATGAAACATTTCAAGCATTCAGAGAGGTAGAAAGAGTAGTAGTACAATCCACCACTAAGATTTCACAACTGTTAACATGTTTCCATATTTTCTACATCTATGTATTTTTGTCTTGGGTCATTTTAAACTTAATGACAGATACCATGATGCTTTACCCCCAAAATACTTCAGCTTATCACAAAGTATAGACATTGTCCAATGTCACTATCATTATCATTTTTATACCTAATTTCAAAGGAATTCTCTAATATTTAACATCCAGTCTGTGGACTCATCTCTTGTCTCTTTCTCTTTATATAAGGCAGCATTTTGCTTCTCCGGACCAATGCCTTTAACCCAGCTAAGATCCCTGCTGAATTCTAGTGATAGGAATTCTAGCCTCCTGTTCGAACTCCTCCAGTTCCATCACAAATGCTCTGACCCCAAGAAAAAAGAGGAATGCCAATGTGGACAGGCCCCTTAGACATCACCATGGCAAACACAGTACATTTAAGGAAAGGCTGTAAACCACTGACTTAAAATTAGAAATTTGATACATGTTCCTAGGAATCATTAAAAAGTCTTAAACTCATTGAGCCTAATACATGTATTGAAGGCCGATATCAATCCACTATATCCTACCTGGATTTTTGGCTCACTTCAAAGTAATGGACTGGTGATATGTATAAGAATATGGAAAGCATTTTTATAGTGAACACTAAAAATGAAAAATAGGAAACACAATATGGTTGAGCACAAGCTGTGTTGTTCTGAATGGTCATGGGAGCCCAGAATTGTAGGGCCAAGCTTGCTAATATTAGACTCCAGCAATAACCAATTTCCAGTGCACTCCTCCATTTCCTCCAACAGAGGACACTGTGTCAACCCAGATATGGGATGGTTGGAGGTCTGTTCCACCCATCTTTTACCTGAATACAAAGTCCCTCTTCTCCTCCCTTAACTAATAGTCATTGTTACTCCTGATCATTCTCTGTGATAAACTAACAACTTTCTGTTTCCTCTGATTGGGTATTAGAAGAATTGCCTAATCACTACAAAGATCAGAAGATTTTCACATTTCAAGAAAGAGATTAAAGCAGGACTCTCAGGTTCCTCATCACTTTGTATCCACTAGTTAAGAAAGAAGGAGAAAAGTTCCTGGCAGGAAGTAAAGTCAAAGGCAGAAGTTTCAAGGACTATCAGAGAAGTGAGCTGGGTCCTTGTCATTGGCCCCAACTAATCAATCCCAAAACAAGGACCCTGTTTCACCCATTATGTTATTTATTTATGTTAATATTCAGCACTATCATAAGTCTCATGGATGCAATGGTGGCCAAAACAGGATATGTACGTAGAGTTTATATTTTGGAGGGGAAACAAGTAAACAAATTAAGATATAAATAAATTAAAACACTTTTTAGATAGTGATAGTGGTAGCTGATGAAAACTAAAGTGGCGACAGGGCTGGGAAATGGGTTAGTGCGTGCTATTTCGTGGATTGTGGGAAGAAGGGCCTCTCCAAGGGGCGAGACTTAAACTGAAAGATGAAGATAAGTCCAC
Organism: Carollia perspicillata; assembly: GCA_004027735.1. Classification (NCBI taxonomy): domain Eukaryota; kingdom Metazoa; phylum Chordata; class Mammalia; order Chiroptera; family Phyllostomidae; genus Carollia; species Carollia perspicillata. Next base: position 1,089 of record PVKM010018913.1, on the reverse strand, counting down.
TTTTGGAATTATTTGGGGGAAGAACATTCCAGAGCACAAGTGACTTGTAATCAGACAGTATCTGCCTCCACACCCTCTTTTTCTTTCCTGCGTGTGCCTGTGGCATGCGTGTTCTCGTGAAGTAGCTCTCTTTGCATGACCTCCTCAGCCTGACTCAGAATTCTGTCTCTGCTTCTTCATTCCATGTCTGATTTTGTTAATCTTTTAGCAGTTTTCCTTTGAATAAATCTATCCCTAAGACTTTTCACACTCAAGTATAGAACTTGGGTTAGAAGAGATGGGAACAATAGCAGGCACTGATTATCCTTCAGAACCTGGTCACTCTATGATTCACTTCCCCACCTAGAACCCCACCGGGTTGGAATCCCAATGACCACAAAACACAGTCCTAATCATTCCCTCGACTCCTAGCTGATCTGCAATTACTTTCCTCTACCCTCTACCCCATTTCCAATCCATCCTCCAGGCTACTATTGGAGTGCTCTCTCCTTTAAAACATTGGTGAACTTCTCACAATTCATCCTAATATCCAAAGTCCTATATATACATAAAATGTCATTGGCAATCTGAAGTTAATCTTCCCAGTGATCTCTTCTCCCAGCATTCTTTCTTCTCTGTATGAAACTTATATTCACCAAACTCTTCAATTTTTTTTCTGTTCTCTCCAAAGCCTAAACTCTTTTCACAGAATATGGCTTTGCAAATGTGACGTCTTCCATCTGGAATGTTCTTCAATATCCATGCTTGCCGCAGCCCACTGTGGCAGGGGGTCATAAGTCAGGGTGAGGGATTGAATAATGGAGAGGGCCAATACTCTGCTGGTAAAGGCGAGTTTATTGAAGGAGACTAGAGATTTAAACACAGTGCCTCAAGAGTTACAGGGCGTATAGCAGTCATGTCCTTGAGATAAAGTTTACAAGTTCCCTCAGGACGAGGTTCTCATAACGCATACTTCCTTGCACCTGCCAAGAAGGCCATGTTTTCTTTTTGCGCATGGGAACAACCAGATATCCAAAGGTCGGGAAGCGGTCAGAGCCCAAAACGACCTGAGGCTAGAAACCAGGTCTCTATCACCACTCCCGCGGTGAG